>BQNB010063117.1:0-31172 GCA_026074375.1 Tanacetum coccineum
CATCAACATCATCGCAACCACCACCAGACGCGTGACCAGCCGACTACCACCAATCCACCACACATCCTTATCTCAACCACCTTCAAACCACAACCACCTCCACCGAACACGACACCACCACAGCCGCTGTCACCTCCATTTAAAACATCACACCATCATCACCCTCTTCACACCACCATCACCATCTCCATGCCACTGCTGCCGCACCACCTCCTCCACACCATCACCTTAGTCACCAAAAGGGTGCGTTGGGTTTAATGGCAGCACCACGAGGGTGCGTTGGTTTTATCAACCACCAGGGGTGCGTCGGGTTTGGCAGAGCACCAAAAGGGTGCGTGTGGTTTTATTGATAAAACCCATCAAGGGTGCGTTTGGTATAAGAAAACAACGAGTAGGGTGCGTTTGGTTTTGCATATAAACAACCCGAAATGGTGTTTGTTTCTGCATGTTAATAAGCCTAAAAAGGGTATTTACTTTGCTGTTTGAACTACCGCATAAGGTGCGTTCGGTTGGCTGCGAAACAGCTTTAGGGCGCGTTTGTTTCGCTGTTTTACACCCAAAGGTGCGTTTGGTTGTGCAGAAACACCCAAAGGGTGTGTTTGGTTGTGCATAAACACCCAAAGGGTGCGTTTGGTTATGTAAAAACACCCAAAGGGTGCGTTTGGTTTGGCAGAAATGCACATGGGGTGCGTTTGGTTGGCTGTTTAACGACAAGGAGAGTGTTTAGGTTAGCAGAAAACGTATAAGGGAGTGTTTGGGTGAGCAGAAATCGTATAGGTGAATATTTGGTTGGCTGTGAACTCCATAAGGGTGTGTTTGGGTTAACAGAAATTCAATAAGGGTGCGTTTGGCGTAGCAGCAGCCACAAGGGCGCGTTTGGTTGGTTGTGTTTCAGCCGAGTAGGGTTATGATCCGTTTGGTTTAGTCGGTTAATAAACACAAAAAGGATTTTTTTTTTTTTGTATATATATATATATATATATATACCGGATCTAAAATGGTGGTTTAAATTGGTTAAATAAGTGAATTATTTGTTATGTTCATTTTGTATATTTTACAACCCAAATAGGGTATTTGGATTTGGGGATAAAAACTGTTAAGGGGTGTGTTTGGGTTTGCAACATGGATTGATTTAATTGAGGGAAAATAATTAACTTTTGTTAATATGGAAAACGTCAAATAAACGAATAGGTCATGCCGAGATTTTTATAAATCGCTACACTTAGTAAACTTTTACAAATCTTACTTTACTTATTATCCTGAAAAGGACGAATTAAATGCCTTAAGAATTATTAGATCGTGAAGAACCGGTAATCAAACGTAAGCTATAATTTTAGAGATTTCATTTATCTAATCCGCAACTTTAAACGTGCGTTTATTTTTATAAAGAAACTTTCTATTAAATCATTTGGGGATATCCGGGCACGTGTCGAATTATTTAGTTTCTTTTATTTTTATCATCTTTCTTATATAATACTTGGAAAGTATTATATAATTAAACCATTTTATTTTAATTGTCACCTTTTAGATATAACACATGTCGTGTATTATATACGCTTCGAGTTATTCTTTTGGTTGTGTATCTTGTTATATAATTCACGGTATGAATTATATACTTGGTCATTTTTCATTATGTAATATATACGGAATATATTACACCCTTTGCGTTTACTTCTTGATTTATTTTATTTAACCAACCACCAAGCTATTACAACTTTAAATCTAAATCTTTTATCAACGTGTCGCGTTGATGTACTCATTCATCGGAAAACCCAAATACATTATCCTAGGCTAGTAGGATATAACCGTTAAGATAAACCGCAACTTCTTGGTCGAGCCGTTCCAGTTTCCGTTTTGTCTGGCGCTTAATATGCGCATTCCTGCCAATCGTTCTACAACATCGAGGTGAGTTTATAGCCCCATGTTTTACTTGTTTTACATATATTTTTGGGGTGAGAACATGCTTGTTTGCAAATGCATTTACATGGTTGATTACAAATTGGTTTACATACTCATTTACATAGCTCGCTATGGGATACATTATTTGACTTTATTTTTGGTCTCAAATACATACTTTACTTTTGAAATGATTACGAATTAGCTTAAGCGGATTGAACTGATAACTACAAGTAAATGCCCGGGTGTTCTTGGAAGGGACACCTGTGAGGGGTACACAGTCATTATTGCCCGGGTGTTCTTGGAGGGGACACCTGCGAGGGGTACACATTCATTATTGCCCGGGTGTTCTTGGAGGGGACACCTGCGAGGGGTACATATTCATTACTGCCCGAGTGTTCTTGGAGGGGACACCTGTGATGGGTACATATGGTTTTCATTACTGCCCGGGTGTTCTTGGAGGGGACACCTACGATGGGTACATAGAGCATCGGTTTCATGAACTTAGAGTAATTGTAATCATTGTTTTATACACATAGAAATATTTACGTTGCTTTGAATAAAGCGGCAATACATACTGTGGACAACTGCGGTATAATTTTCATACGTACATCTTGTGACTATTTGGGGATTGAAATGGTCATGCATATTTTACAACTCTTTGATTTCTAAAAATCATACATACATTTTGGAAGAACATTCAAGGATTGAAACGGTCATACACGCTTTACAGAACTTTGGTTCAACATTTATACTTACAAAAACCTATGAACTCACCAACTTTATGTTGACCCTTTTAAGCATGTTTTTCTCAGGTGGATTAGATGCTTGGCTTACTTGATGTGCACTGGAGTCTAAATTTTACAAGATTTCATTCATGGATTTCTACTTACATGCAAATGATCAAATCTCGTTGTATCATTTTCAAGCTTTTCATTGTGATGCAATTATTGGACAAGTCTTATATCAATTTCAAGAAAATCAACGAGATTCTTTTTCAAACGACACATTTAGAGGCCGTTCTCTTGTATCTTGTGCTGTTGTATTATGAAGTAACGCTCGCGGACATATTTCTGCTGCGACACATTTTTGGAGGTGTTACAGTTTCTTTCCCCCAGCTCTTTTCGACCGACTCCTCGGAGAAATCCGAGTTTTCTCTCAACACGAAAACGAATCTCTAACCGACGCTTGGCTTCATATGAAGGAAATGCTCCGAAACTGTCATGGTCACAATCTGTCCAAAGGCAACATTATCAAAATCTTCTATCATGGTCTAAGCGAAATAACCCAATAAGTTCTAAATGTCGCAGCTGGTGGTATTTTCCTCTATAAAACTCCAAATCAAGCTTATCAGCTTCTCGAAGAAAAAGTCTTACTCAAGCTCGACTGGGCTAAAAATCAGAAAACCAAAACATCTCTTAATAAAACCGTTGCTTTCGCCGATGAAGGCAGCAGTAATTCCAATACTGACAAAATGATGGCACGAATGGATGTCATGACCCTAAAAATGGATGCTTAGTATAAAGAACTCCAAAACCATGCTAAAAAAACAAAACCAGATGAAGATGATATACCTATATCCCGAGAGGAAGAAGCTACTTTGTTTTCTCTTTATAGATCAAAGAGTTTTCATAGGCATGATCACGAAGTTCATTAAGTTCATTGAGTTGAACTTTTCTGTGATCACCCGCTTGTTTTGATATCATGTGTGTATGCTTCAGGGCCTAGTAAGCTTTCGTGCTTTTTATTTTTCGGCAAGCTCGATCGGAAGATGACATGCCTTCCCGTACACTAACTTATATGGAGTACACCCGATGGGTGTTTTGTAAGCTGTGCGGAAAGCCCAAAGTGCGTCATCTAATTTATCCGACCAAGAGGCACGATTTTCGCCCAAAAACGGTCTTTCCATCATCCTTTTCAATCACGATTGGGATACCTCAACTTGTCCACTGTTTGTGGATTGATACGCGGTGGACGAGACGATGAGTGATCCGTATTCTAAGCATGACTTTATTAAATGGTTCATTGCAAAAATGGGTTGCGATCACCTTGAGTGGCACGAGGGGGCTCCAATATGGGGAGAAGGAGATTTAAGCAATTTACAAACAACTAGGGATCATGGTGGGGAGGATTTGCTTCAACCCATTTTGATAAGTAATCGATGCACGTGTATTATTATTTGTTCTCTTGAGACGGGAACGGCCTCCATAAAGTCAATGACCCTAATGTTCAAATATTTCGCAAACTTGGAAGGTTTTGTGGCATTCATCAACGTTGCGAAATTTTTGCCTAGACGATTACAAATGTCACAAGGGTGACAAGTCGTGTGCATCCTTGTGGTTTGTGGGCAATTAAATCCTGAATCGCAGACCTTTTTAGTGTGTAATTGGCAGTAGTGCTCCCCCGGTGGGTCCACTAGGGCTGCTTTAAGAATGTCAAAAGCTTCTTGCCCCGAAACACAACGCCTAATTACTTGGTCTGCACAGATCTTGAATAGAAAGGGGTCGTCCCAAAAGTAGTGTTTGACGTCTTTGAAAAACTTTCTTTTCTGTTGGGACGACATCCCTTTGATCACAAAATTCCCCGCATGGTAATTTGCAAAATCGGCAAAAACATGGGGCTTATCATCTACACGAAAGGTTAATCATCCAAGTGTCGTCGAGGAGGAAATGTTTCCGTAAGTTCTTTTTCTCGAGCTCACTTTGATGCGGGATTTTCCAGTTAGACAGGTGGTCTGGGCGAGATTTTCTGCTCTCTTTTTTCTAGGATAACTACATCAAATTCTTGGAGCAGCAAAAATCCACCGCGAGCAATCTTGGATATAGCATCCTGCTTGGCAAGCAAGTACTTGTGAGCCTGAGTGGTCCGTATACACTATTCTTTTGGACTAGACAAGATATGCCGGAAATTGCTCCGAAAGCATACACTACGGCAGTAAATTCTTTTCTTCGTTATAGTGAATGTGTCTGAAGCCTCGGTCATAGTTTGGTTTGATAGTGTTACGGTTGGAAGTGTGTGGTCTTACGTTTGCCCGAGGACTTCCCTACAGCAAAATTTACTGTGCATCACAATGTTTCAAAGGGCAAGCCCCTTCGGGAGCACTAGAATTGGGGAATGGTTAATTCCTCTTACGGGTTTCAATTGCTTAATGGCATCCTTCGAGAAGATAAACGGAGTTTCTTTTTTCAAGGAGGGGGTCATAGGCCCGGGCGATTTTGGCAATAATTCCCTGATCAATCGTTCGGTTGAATCCGGTCGTGACGAAGAAAATACGGATACCTTAACTGTAGTGGGAATGAGGCAATTTTGCAATGAATCAACTTTTTCCTTATCAACCCCCTCAATCCCAGATTTAGAAATTCTTATGGCCAAGGACTATGCCTTCATTGACCATAAGTGGACTTTTCCCAATTTAGCACAAGATTGGTCTCTTACCACCTTTGGAGCATTTTGGTCTAAGTAGGAAAGACAAGAAGAGAAAGAGTCACCAAAAACGAGAAATCATCCATGAGGACTTCCATGTTTTCTCAATCACTATCATGAAGATTGCAACCATACACCTTTGGAACGTTTGCCCTGTTGCTTGCTTAATCCCAATAGGCTTGCGCTCGATAGGCAAATGTCCCGTAAGGGCAGGTGAAGGTCGTCTTCTCTTGATTCAAGTGGGTCAAATTTGGGATTTGAAAGTAGCCGGAGATCGTTCCCAAAAGCGAATAGTACTATTTCCGGCTAATCTTTAAAGCATTGATCCATAAAGGGTAACGGGGGAATGGTCTTGCGAGTTGTATTGTATTCATTGTGTTTTCGATAATCGATGCAAACTCGCATCCGTAACCAACCTAGTGGGTATCTAACTCTTTTTCTTATTTTTTACCACGGTTATGCCTCCTTTGCTTTGGGACACAATTGAAGGGACTTACCCAGGGCTGGCAGAATAGGGTAAAAATTACCTGCATCAAGAACGTTTGAAACTTCTTGCATAATAACCTCAAGGATTTTGGGGTTAACTCTTCTTGATGTTGAATACGGGTTTGGCATTTTCCCTCCATCAGAATCTAATGGGGTTTTGCAATTTGCAAACAGTGGATTTATCCCCTTAACATCAGAAAATCTTCAAAGCTATGGCACGTTTGTGTGACTTACGAACCTTGATCAGGGCGGTTTAATCTCATCTTTTCAATTTATAGCGATTATGACGGGGTATTTGTCATCACCCTCCAAAAACGCATCTCAAGATGGGATGGTACGTTTGAGTTCAAGGTTTGGGAGGATCTTCTCACATGAAGATTTAACCTTTTCAGGCACATTAATTTCACAAACTGGTGACGGAGGGAGATTTGGGTCACTATTGATTACACTTAACAACTCCTCAAGGTAAACAGTATCTCCCTCGGGATCATAGATGCCATCAACACCCGGTGGTATTGAGTCATCATGTTCAAGAAATTCATCGATCTCTTCCATTAGAAAATCACTTCCTTCGAAGGGAGGAAAGCTGGGGAGCGAGGAATCGATTGTAAGACCGCGAAGTAGAAAGTGGGGATTGCACATTCAGAAACTTTCAAGTCTTCTTGAACATATTCTTCGCTAGCAATGTCAATAACATCGACTGGGTTACGATTCAATGATATTGTAGGAGATGAGTTTTAGTTAGAATCACCAACTTTGAAGGTACAGATTGGTCATCCTTGTCTGGGTATGTGTTCACTGTGAACATATTAAGGAACCGTGCGTCCTCTAAAGAAAGGTTCTTCCTAAGATTATGGTGAGCCCGTAGGATTCGGCAACGTAATCAACGACCACAATCGGCAGAGAAGAAGTTCCTCCAACTTTCACGAAAACATCATCGGCGATGCCGGTTGGAGTAGAAATCGTTCGGTCGGCAAGTTCAAGAATCATTCGGGTTTTGTCAAAGCTGGGAGACTTAGTTCTTTCCAAATGGAGAGAGGCATTAGGATTGCTGTTGCACCGAGATCGGCTAAGCTAAGCCATTCATTCATCTCCGGAAAATACACGGTATAAGAAATCTTCCGGGGTCTCCAAGATTTATCGGGTAAACTTTTTTAGGATAACTGCGAGAATTCTCGTTTTACCGGTTTGTCTTTGTCAACTCATTATCTTATCCTTGTCATTGAGGGCTTTCTTAACATTGGTGCAAATTGGGGATTGTGTAGGAGCGCGTCCGCGAGAAACTTAGCTCGAAATGGAGATTCCGAAAAATCTCCCATAAATTTTGAAGCTAGAGTTCGTCTTTTCACGGAACTTTCTTTGTTGGCCCTTGAAGGACAAGGCCACGGTTTTGGTTTAGTTCTTTGGAACACAACGGGTCTCACAATTGGTCATTAGTTTGGACCACCGGAGGTTGGATGTTTTCGGTGCTTGGTTGCACCGTATCCTTTGTCACCTCGGGTTCATTTTCCGTCTCTTTAGGAGAAGAAGTTTGAGGTCCATTATAGGAAACACCGCTTCGGGTAGTGATTGCTTTCACATCACCTTTCGGGTTAGCAATGGTGTTGCTTGGAAGAGAACCCGAGCCCGAAGTAGAAGCAGTATTACTATTCACGAATTTGGTGATCAGGTACGTTATATTTGCCATTTGTTTTGCATATTTTGGCTAACCGCGTCATTAGCTTTGACCGTAGTGATCAAAATCGGGACTTAGACACACTTGGTGTTTGGATGAGCTGGAGCAGGGAGCTTGGTATGTGTGGAGGTTGAAAAGTTCAGGGGTTTGATTAATTGAGGTTGTAAACTGTCCTTGATTGAAATTCTTACCGCGAGTTTGGTGCAAATTGTTTCCCCGATTTTGGTTGAATTGATCCCGATTTTGGTTGTTTTATGATGGTTTTGCATAGGAAGAAAACCGGGGAGTCGAATTTGGTTAGCACATCTTGAGGTCGGGTAAATGGCTTCCCTTGGTTGTAGTTTAACTACCGGCGGCTTGTGACACGTATACTTGGATATTGTCGCGATAGTCATGGTGGTTGGACAATTTTGGTAAGAATGACTGTAACATTTCTGATTTTCACGTATTGTACGACTCTTTAATGACAACAATTTATTTTAGCCTATACGCGTTTACTTTTAATTTTGTTGTTTAAGCTTAAAAAAAAAAACAAAAAATCTTTATGCGTTTAGAACTAAAAATGAAATCATTTTACGTGAAATGGTCACCAATTAATTAGTTTATGTCCAGTAAGTGGTCTAGTAATTATTTAAAGTAATACTTATCAAACTTGCTCAGTTTTATTTTTTTGATTGTCAGTAAATGACTTACGTTTCGCCAATAAAAATAAACTTAGCGCACACGGAAATACCGAGACTTCCCTAGACTTAAATCCGGTACACATTTAAATATATATTACAAGCACAGATTTAATCAAAATCTTGTGGCTAGTGTATCAAAACCCACGAATGTGGCAAAAGAGCCAAAACAAAAAACGTCCTAGGTGTTTTATCAATGATCACAATCTCTTTATCTACTAGAAAGTCTTAGGAAAAGCATGTACCTCCCTTAACTCATTAAAGCTAGTCACATCTTGTCTCTATAAGATATTTGCAAATATCTAGCCACTTGGTTCTTTTCTTTGTGTTGTGTGTGTAGTGATTATTGACTAGGAAGAACCCACGATATGCAAACTTGCATATCTAGCCAAATTTTGAACAACACTCAACTAATTAAAGTTCTTGTCCCTTGATGGGATGGTTTAAGATCAAGTTGAGCAAACTAGAAACTCTAAGTGTAATAGGGCACGTGTCGATAGTTTGTGTGTTAGAAGACTTGATAGCTCACACTCTCTCTAAATAGACTTGCTAAGTCACTAGTGATGTGTTCCAAAGAACTTAGCTAACACTCTCAGAAACCACACAACCCATTTGGCTTATATTTCACTCGTCACTTCCCAAAACCAAACCACACTCGAACCCCTTTTTGCATTTCTTAAGTCCAAGTGACCCTAGGAGGCATTTACATGAGCTAAGGAACGGGTTATAAGCTTTGAAGCTTTTAATATTACACGTTTGGGTGTAAGAAGAAACGGACACAAAGCTAGGACCCTTTTGTAAGTCGTTAGCTCGCACTCGTCTTTTACGATGATTTCTTACTCGTATAAATGTCGATTTTAATTGCAAGTTTGCTTATTGATCGAGTTTATAACTCAAGAGTACGTGAAACACGCGTGGTTCGACCCATGCATGGTTCACGCACGCATATATGTTATCATTTGAAATCGTGTGTGGTGCTAGAGGTGTCTTATAAACACGAATTTCTCGGTGAATTTAATGGCGGTTACGTTAGGAGGGGCTGGGGACGGGCGAGTGGGCAAAGCGGGTTCTTGTGTGGTGGTGGGGGGGTTGTAATACTAGAGTGGTAGTGGGGTGGGAAGTGTAGGGGGAAGTTAGGGAGGGTAAGGGGGGGGGTAGGCGGGGGGGGGGAGGGGTGGTCGTGGTGGGTTGGGGGTTGGGGAGTTAGGGCGTGTGAGGGAAAGGGTTGATGTAGAGGCCTGGGGCGTAGTAACGTGGAGGATTACAGAGGTGTTTAGGTGGGTGGAGGGGGGGGATGGGGGATGTGGGGGTGGAGCGGGGGGTTGGGGCGAGTTGGTGTCTGGAGGTGTAGTGTGGGTTGGTAGGTGGGGAGGAGGGTCGGATGGAGGGTGATTACGAACCACCACCCTAGTTGTATCTTTTGCGTAGTTGTTTTTTTAGTGGTACTGGTTCGTAGTGGAATTTCTTTTCTTTGTTCATTATTTGGTTATTTTGTTTTTGTTTTTTTTTTTCTATATTATTAGTTTTATATTTTTATTTTCTCCATATAAGACTTGATATTAGACAATATAACAGAATAGAAAAGCGCCTCTCTAACGCAAAGAACAAGGCTTAGAAAGCATTAGATGGTTATCTATCGATTTCATGTAACAGTAACGTATGAAAAACGATAAGTGGTCTAAGTATAAATTGTATGCCATGTTAGATGTAGATGTGATGAGCTTGTTGGTCAAAAACGGATTTTTCGCAGAGTTTGTTAATGAGGCTTCTGTGACAGAAAGTTTGGCACGCCAAACGAGGATCGAGGAAATTGGGTAAATCGATTATAGGCTTTAGAAATATGGTAGAGCTTGCATAGCGATCGTTTCCATATAAGGAAGAGGAATCTTGGAACTAGCCTGATTACTTGTAGAAAGTCGTATGCTCCCAAAGATACGACTGAGCAGTGGTTATATTATGCTATAATATAAAGAATAAACTAGCCAGACGCACAGACTTGTGTATAGGGCGCTTGCGAGACCTTGATATCAGTATAGTATGCATACGATGTCTATCTGTCGTCGCCGACGATGCGTGTGTGGTTGATAGAGTCCAGTTTGTAGAGGCTCTAGATCAAATTTCCACCCAGATCTCACTAAGATACAGTCTAAGGAAAGTGTGTGGGTCCTAGTGTGATTCACATGTTGTTTCGTTCACGTGTACTCACGCGTGTTCGAGTCGTCGCTCGTTGGTGTTCGTGAGAGATAGTATAAGATAAGTTGAAAGTGGTGATACCGTGGGAGAGTCATGAAAGTGTCATTCAAGTTGCGATCGCCCGGCTGATATATATAATTCACGAGACTTCTATTATCGTGTATGATCTGCGTGTTTAGAAAGACACACGTAACTTGTCCCAACAGGTAGTATTTATGCTCGATGAGAGAATATTACTGACACGATCCTCAAGTGTATCAACATACCAGCAGAGGAACGATAACATCGGCAACAAGATCATAATGCAATCCATTGAGCGTTGAAGCGAATTCAAAGCTAATCTGAAATACGCTCTGTCAGAAAGCGCATTAGTAGTCGATAGCGAGCACCAGCTACGGAACGAGCTGCTGATGTAAGCTCATAGACGTCGCTTCCGTAGTCGCTACCAACACACAAGAATGAGACTTATATATGGACCAAAGACTCTCCTGCTGATGCTCCTCCTGTAGGAATAAACATCGCTGAGGGGCGAGCAGGAACGGATAAACACTACCAGCCGAGGAACAACACTACCAAATGCGTACAAGTCGGAACGAGTAGACAATTAAGACAAACCAAGCAGATGGATAAATCGCAGACTGCATCGCGCGTGGCGACGTTGTAGAGAGTCGTCTTGAGAATGAGGTACAGTGTACGCACACATGACAGAAAGGCTAAGATACAGGACCTACTACAGCGAAGAGTAGTATCACTCAGCAGATAGACTATAACGAGTATATACAGCATCAAGCGCAGTGAAAGTGATCGATAACAACTGTGAGACGTGTATGCTGTTTGATTGGGAGACTGTAGAGTATGACGTCTCTGTGCACAATGCAAGGAATAGAGTAGATACTCATACTGATACTATAGAGACTACCCGAAGCTCGATAGATAGCCCCGACGAAGATCCGTCTACGTGCAAGGGAGAATATCAACAGCACAGAGTCTGTATGATAGCCGCGATAGGTCGCTTATACAACGTGGGAAAGAAGTTGAAGCAATACGAGTAACTGTTAGGAGAGGAACTATAACTACTACCAGTAGTAATAACTATCACTTTACCAGGAGGTATTTTATTAACGAAAAGGGAATTTATTAATCGTTTTAACAAGACAACGATATAATGTATATATCGGATTATATAATGGCTGTGGAAATTTAATACGATTTTAATAAATAAAGTATATTAATTAAATAACAAATTTTACGTTTACGCATTCATCGAAATAATAAATACATTTTAGTGGGGCACCACCACACAGTTGATAACAGTATATTATAAAACAAGTGATAACAGTATATATAAACTTAAAATGAAATTTAGTTTATATATAGAGTCGTTAGTTTAAACAAGTAAACTAAGACGTGACCGTATTTACTTAGGTGTTTGACGGTGTGGTTTCGATACCTGCTTGGATATTTATATCAAACTGGGAACTACCTGCTAAGGTGAGTTCATGGCCCCACATTTTTACAATTATATAAATGATTTATATCTTTGGGGTGATAACATGCTTGTTTTACAAACTGGACGCAAGGGTACATTTTATATAATGGTTATGTGTTTGCCTAAGTAGCGATAACCCACTGAGCCCATTATCATGAACTGTCAATTGCATAGTCGTAGTTGGGAATTACATTATGCGAGCGCGAATGTTATAAATAGATCTATTTGGGATTGACATCCCCGTTTGGGTGAGTAGCGCTCACTGTGCCGGTGTACCGGACAACAAACGTATACCATGTCGGGTTGGGATGTTTCGGGTTAGAACATCGTAAAGGGCATTATTCTGGCAATTAATTGCACACAGAATGGTCGAGCTTCGGTGTCATGAGCTTAGCAAACAATAATTACTTTTTGATGATGTTTGCATCTGTTGCTTAATCATACACTTGGAAATCTTGCGGTCCTACTTTTGGTTACATTAAACCTATGAATTCACCAACTTTATGTTGACGTTTTAAAGCATGTTTTTCAGGTCAGTAGGGCATGAGATGCCGTGATACATTGGAGGTCTTTTGGGATGTCAAAGCTAGATATTCGAGTCAAAATATTGTTATGTGAATAATTACCAAATGTCGAAGTCTTTAACTTTATCGTAGAACGATTTAAAGCCTTGTGCTTATGTAATAAACGAATAAACTTGTTTATCCAATGTATCTTTTAAACGTCACACTTAGAGGTCGTTCTTATATCTTGTGCTATTGACCCATAATGTAACGCTCTCGGATATTCAATATTCTGCTGCATACTCAGATTTGAGGGTGTTACACGTGGAGTGAAATCATTGAGGTTATGGAGGCTAGATTGTCTAGGTGGAAACTTAAGACCCTTTCTATAGGAGGGAGATTAACTCTTATCAAATATGTGTTAGGTGCAATTAACATATATCATATGTCTATGTTTAAAGTCCCTATGCAGGTGCTACAAAAATTGGAGTCTATAAGGGCGAGATTTTTAATGGCACGGATGTTAAATCGAGGAAGCCGAGCTGGGTCCGATGGAAGAGTGTAATAGCGTCCAAAGATGCAGGTGGTCTTGGTGTATCGAGTCTATTCGCTCTAAATAGGGCTCTTATGTTCAAATGGGTGTGGAGGTTTATCTCCCAAAAAAACTCATTATGGGCTTGGGTGATTTCAGCTTTACACGATGATGCGGGTAAAATTGGTAAGCAAATTATTTCCACTTACCCATCTACATGGCTTACGATCGTTCAGGAAGTCAAAGCGTTGAAGATGCAAGGTCTTGACCTTTCGAATTTCATTAATCCGAAGCTAGGGAATGGCCTAAATACGTCTTTTTGGGATGTCCCTTGGCGCGGAGACACTGCTCTTAAAGAGCTGGCTCCTAGAATATATGCGCTAGAAACGTTGAAAGATATATCGGTCGCGGTGAAATTGTCTCATGGTGGTTTAGATCAATCTCTTCATAGAAATCCGAGGGGTGGTGCTGAGCAAGTTCAATTGGAGATGCTCCAGGACATGATACATGGATGTATGCTTAGTAACTCTAATGATAGATGGTTGTGGTCTCTTAATGGTGGGGGTGACTTTACGGTTTCTTCGGTTAGGAAAGAAATTGATAACCATATTCTTCCGAAGGGAATTACAAAGACGAGGTGGATTAAGGAGGTCCCAATAAAGATCAATATTCATGCTTGGAAAGTTAAGAATGATTGCTTCCCTACCAGGTTTAATATGTCCCGAAGAGGTATGGAAATTGATTCGATTTTATGTCCGTTGTGCAATAGTATGGCTGAATCATCTAGGCATCTGTTTTTTTCGTGTAATTTCATTCGTGACATTATGCTAAAGATTAATCGTTGGTGGGAGGTGGATCATAGGGAGTTCGACTCCTATGACGAATGGTTAGAATGGTTGGCGTCTATTCGGCTTCCCATGAAAGTCAAGAAGGTGTTCGAAGGCATATGTGTCATTGTGTGGTGGTATACTTGGAATTGGCGGAATAAGAAGATATTTGGCCATGAAACTTCCCCAAAGGCGAGAATTTTTGATGAAATTGTGTCTCGGTCCTTTCATTGGATTCGATTTAGAAGTAAAGCTAGTTTTAGTTGGAATGAGTGGCTTAAAAACCCTAATCTTATTTCGTTGTAATTTTCTAGCTCCTTGCTAGTGTTTTTGTTTAATAAAATCGCCGTTCAAAGAAATGGGTTGTACGTTTGTGACCATATCGATTATTTTAAAGTTATTAGGTATCGAAGATATTTCCGCGGGTATTTTTTTTTATCTGAATAAATTGGAACTTTTGTAATTTTTTTCCCTCCTACTTTGTGCATACAAATTTAAAAAAAAAATAATTAAAAAAAAAACTAAAATCGGGCTGGCCCAAAATGAGAGCCCGTTACTGTAGCAAGTGATCCACTGTCAAAACGACAGTGGATTTGACGCCTAATGTGTATATTTCGGGAAAATTTTTTTTGCGTTGGGACGGGTTAATTTTTTCCCGAATATTTTCTTTTTTTGGGACGGTTCGATATCTTTTTTTTTGGGCCACATTTTATGCGAATTTTAGGCTAGTTTGTCGACAAATGTGTATATTAGTAATAATTTTTTTATATGACTTATGTGTTGGGCCTCATGTTTAAAGTGTTGTTTTTTTTTTTGCTATATGGGTATTTTTTTTTAATATAATGGGTTGTACGTTTGTGACCATATCGATTATTTTAAAGTTATTAGGTATCGAAGATGTTTCCGCGGGTATTTTTTTTATCTGAATAAATCGGAACTTTTGTAATATTTTTTTCCCTCCTACTTTGTGCATACAAATTTAAAAAAAAAAAAAAAAAAAAAAACTAAAATCGGGCTGGCCCAAAATGGGAGCCCGTTACTGTAGCAAGTGATCCACTGTCAAAACGACAGTGGATTTGACGCCTAATGTGTATATTTCAGGAAAAAAATTTTTGCGTTGGGACTTGTTAATTTTTTCCCGAATATTTTTTTTTTCTGGGACGGTTCGATATCTTTTTTTTGGGCCAGATTTTATGCGAATTTTAGGCTAGTTTGTCGAAAAATGTGTATATTAGTAATAATTTTTTTTATATGGCTTATGTGTTGGGCCTCATGTTTAAAGTGTTTTTTTTGCTATATGGGTTTTTTTTATATAATGAGTTGTACGTTTGTGACCATATCGATTATTTTAAAGTTATTAGGTATCGAAGATATTTTTGCGGGTATTTTTTTTATCTGAATAAATCGGAACTTTTGTAATATTTTTTTTCCCTTCTACTTTATGCATATAAATTTTAAAAAAAAAACTAAAATCGGGCTGGCCCAAAATGGAAGCCCGTTACTGTAGCAAGTGATCCACTGTCAAAACGACAGTGGATTTGTAGCCTAATGTGTATATTTATAATATAATTGCTAGAAAGTCGTTAATTTAGGGTGATTTCGTGATTTCTTAGTTAGTACTTAGTACTATTGACGTTGAAATTATCATATATCCTAAAAGCCATTACAAAAACGACCAACGTGGTTGTCGTTTTGATGATGGGTTCACTTTGGCCCGTTTTTATTTGGTCCAGTAGCTGTTTGCCCAGTCTGATTTTATTTTTAATTTTTTTATTATATTGCTTCTCATACGCAAACACACAAATACGCTCGAACCTTCCTGAATCCACACACATACATGAGATTACCAAACCGGGATTGGGTTTAATTTCTGGGGTTTATGCCTAATGCAAGAGTTACGGTTTCAATTTTGGAGTCTATACAAAAGTTAGGGTTTCAAGTTTGGGGGGGTTTGGTGTCGGAAGATTACTTATGCTTATTGTGGATTCATGTCCAGTTATACAACAATTCGGGTTTTAATTTTGTTGAGGTATTTTTTTTATTTGTTGAAACTGTGGGTTAATTGAAGGGTTTTGGTGGGTTTGTGTTTAATTTTATAGGTTTTGGAATTGGGTTATTATGAGTTTATGATAATTATTTAGGCACATCTGGTAGAGGTGGAATTGGTGGACCTTTCATTGCTATGTGTGTAATAAGTGTTGCCTTTGGATTAGCTGACGCATATGTGCAAGGTGAAATGGTCGGTGATTTGTCCTTCACGCGGCATGAGTTTGTTCAAATTAGTAATAACATTAGTTTTCTAATTGAATATGTTTTTTTACTATGTTATGCGATAATTATTTTGTTGTTGGAATCTTTGTAGTCATTTCTAACGGGTCTTGCTGCATCGGGGATATTACCTCGGGTTTGAGGATGATTACCAAAGGCATGTTTGATAGTTCATAAAATGGTTTACGAAACGGAGCAAGTAGGTTAGTTTGCGGCTTTATGTTTTCGTGTTGGTTTCCTTGGCGATATAACTTTCTTAGAACTAACTGAGAATGCAAATGCAGCTTTGTTTTTTGCGACATGTACAACTTTCGAGCTACACCATTCTTCCAGGCTTTCTTTTGATATGGACCGGCCCTGCAACCTTTATGTATTTTGTAACTGTGTTGCAGCTAAACGTAAGTATATTATTTTGCAACTGTGTTGGTTTTCAGTAGTCACGATCTATGTGTGCTAATTTTTGCGCTCTTATGTATTTTACAGTTGGTATCTCTAAGGATATCAGTGGGACGAGTCACTACGATGTCTGTTTGGGTGGTAAGTGCTTCGTTATGCACCATGTTTTATTCGTTGAGCCGTTTAAACTGTACTACCTGTTCTTAAGACGTCGTTGTTTCTTTCTTCTGAACAGATGTTACTAAAACTCAGCAACACGGCGCGACCAGGTCCAAACACTACATATGAACCTCCGATTAACGACTTAGTACCCGTTGCCGAAGTTTCTACAAGTGTTTTTAACAAGCGGCGGCGTGTATTGAGCGAATGTGCATTAGAATATGAACTTATATGCATGCTTATTCATGTGTATGTAAAAAAAATTTATGTAGTTACCGTATCAAGTGCATTGTGCTACTGCTAATATAGCTTATGTTTTGTTGGAATAGGTTCTTCAGCTAAACGTCTAGATATCGTTGGGGCTTCTTAGGAAAATAACATTCATACGTGCCATGCTATGCAAGGTATAATCAAATTGTATTATTGTATCCTTTTATGGCTTCAAAACATCCTCCATACGCGTCATGCTATGCAAGGTATTATCCTCTTCCTTTTCAAGAATATATGTTGCCTATAAATTTGTAGGAATTGCCTGTAAAAGAAAAACATAGTGCCGGTGGTCCAACAAACCAACCAAACCCGAACATAAAAGAGAGACGACTGACAAGCTGAGACCATTCACTGAGCTTTAAATCTTAGTGTAAACGTCAACATGATTACTGGTAATCATCATACTTACTATGGAACTATCAATTTATTTTTGATTTTTAGTGGTACCTAAATCATCGTTTTATAGTAATCAACTTGCCATCGCTAAAGAGACCGACAGGCAACTTGATATGGAAACAACCATATACCCGTCTTCTTCCTTGCTTGGTGGCCAGAAGGATGCAACGATTGTAGATACACGAAGCCAAACCTATTAAAGGGCCTCAATCAAGAATTTTTACCACATCTTTTTGTTCATACAATTATTAAGGTAATGTTATACGAATCTTTTACTATTGTCTTTGTAAGGCAAACTATTTCAAAAAAAACCAACTAAGAGATTGCCATGAGGGTGCATTTTTAATTGGCACTGATAGCACTTATCTATTTTTTGCCAAATGCACAGAGTGTTCGTTTCAAGCACAAAAAATTAAATTTAATGCATTTAGTCGTTGACTTAAATAAACGTAAAACATGGTTCATGCACAATACGAACAATTACCAACCCTCCGTCCTATTTTATTGTCACGTTTCCTTTTTGGGGCGTCCAATTAATTGTCTTACTTACTAAAAATAGATAGGGACGTTTGATCAAGTTTTACTATATTACCTTGTTTGAATATATTATTACAAACTTTAAAGTAAGATTTAATTATTAGCATAAGGTTTAAACTGTATTCTGTAAAAAAAGTAAGAGAGTGAAAGCAGTAATAAATGCACTTTTATTAAACTGTGCGTTTTTTGTCGGGAGACAATAATTTTGGGACGGAGGGAGTATAATATGTTACCTAAAATTATTGAATTTAAAGAAAATGATGGTTAGGAATACAAAGTGTTTGATTTGTTGGATACGATGATTTCAGGTATGAAAAACAAGACAAAATGCATGTAATTCTCTAAACTTACTTTGTTATGCCATAAGTATTTTCATATGCTCATACTATAATTGGTTATTATGAAAAAAAGAAAGATGGAATTCAAACAAGGTCAGCCCGTTACCGAATCTGTTCGGACTAGGTGTTACCAAAACTAGGTGTAAAATAAACCCATACACAAAAATTCTGATCAACCAAATACACATTCGGGTAAATTTGATCAGTTTTCAGGTAGAGTATTTGGTTTGCCAGATTAACAAGTCTATTGATCGGGTTAGTTGACATTTTGGCATAACTGGGTCACGTGCCAATAATGGTCACGCGCCCATACCATGCTTTAAAGCTCTGCTGTCTAACAATGCGAGTAGCTTATTTAGTTTATCCATTTAAGTTTGTGACTACAAACATCGAGAAACAAACCTGGTACCAATACTAGCCTAGAATAACTAATCTTTAATTAGCAGTGATTCTGAATGCTTAATTTTGGTTAGCTTTGGTGTGCTAGTGAGCGGATTGAGTTTGTTTGTGTGATTGTTCATTTATATTTCGACTGCTAACTTTGGGCTGATTTGTTGTACTAACAAGCTCAGTGGTACCTTTAATGATTCATTAGGTTGTGTTACAGTCATGCATATACATTGTACATATCACCTAGCCATAGATTCTATTTGAAACTAATGCAAATTTGTCGCCAGTGTATTTTTTTGCGTGTATGGGTTCTTATGGTATACTGTAATGTAGGCTTGAAGAGGAAATATGGACAAAAGTTGCCAAGTATTTGGATGGGAAGTCATAGGTGATGCTCGCACGATCCATTTAAAAATTCATGTTGACTTTTAATTTGTATAGAAAGTAGCATGAGGTTGTTAGACTTTGATTGTCTGGTATTTGTGAAGTTAACAATTTGACTGATTAAGTTGATGTTTGGATTTGGGTTTTAAATTAAACATTAGTTTGAAATTAGTGTGTGCATCATAATTTTAATATCTAGAAATACATTGATTAGTATTGTTAGTAAAAGTTTTAATTTCTCATCTCTATCACTCATCTTCAACAGTCACTTGCGCTAAACAACAATCCCAAAAAAGTAGCCCGGCCGCAACGCGCGGGGTAACTTCCAACTTGTTCTTACACAAATAAAAGCTTGTTTTCTACCTCCCATAACTTATCACTTTTCACTTTTCAGTAGATATTTTCACCAACCATATCCCCCTTACCTCTCTAATGTCTAATCACCCTCATATCCCCCTTACCTACCTCGTTTGACTTTTTTCTTAAATTTTTAATGGTAAAAAGAAGAAATATTAGGTAAAACTTTTTTATTCATATATAAAAAAATTAAAGGCTTTAAGTACAAGCATATATTATGTATATAGCAAGACATTCCAAACTTATGATTTTTTTTTTGAACAACTCTTTATTAAAAAACTAGCAAGAAGCTAGAAAAATTACAGAGTTACAAGATGAGGATTTTTTAGCCAATCAACTCAACTAAACGACACATTACATCTAAACCGACTCCAATAAAAAGAATACGACACAACATCATCAAAAATATACGCCTTAGAAGGAGAAACCACACCAAAGACACACTTTATTACGATAAGCCAATTTAGCCACACAACCAAAACACACCCTTCTAAAACTTTTATGCTTGATATGTATACGAAGATTTACGTTCAGAAACCCATTCTCGTACGTATGCACTTCCATGAAATCCACCTCCAACACCGGCCAATCTTGCGAAATTATCTTTCTGCAATAAGGCAATCAAAAAATAAATGACTTGAAGATTCCGTGACGTACCACAAACGGGGCAAAGAATAGACGGGAATATTCTATCCTCTCCTGGATATTATATTTAAGACGGGTGAGGCTAACAATCCATTTCTCACATTCCATTGCATGAATCGTTAACTTCGATTGCACCGCTTTTTCAATCGAGTTTGAGTTGACACTTCCGAGAATCCTGTTATCATCAATAACCTTTCTAGCCAGAAGCTACGAGAACTCACCCGAACCATCAAGAGCCCAATACCACCCTATCACGGCGTGACACAAGAACAAACACCTTCCACGCAAGTGTCAAATCCGTCAACTGATCTTGTTCTACTCCGCTTCTAGGAACACGACGAAAAGACCAGGTCAAGTTCTCCTTTGACAGTTTAGGAAACCACATCGACAGTCTTCTTCACTTCCAGCGCATTAAAGCCTAGGATATCTTTTTTCAAAAACCATGTCTCCATGCCACAAAAATCCTCCAAAAAATGTATCCGCACCATTGCATAGCTTTTTCTGCATAAACTCTATTAAAAAAAAAAAAAAAAAAAAGTGCTATACCTTTTATCTTCAATCGTTTTCACCTCTTGGAGAATACTTTTGCCAAATAGCTTGTAACCAACCTTGAATCCTGTACATCTATTTCCCATCTTCGCCTGAATAGCTTTAATAAACCATAGTCATAAACACGTTTTTTTTTGAGTTTGTAAACCGACCAAAACCCATTTACACATAAGGAGCTTTATTAAGCGTCATATAAACTAGAAACACAAGGCCACTTTCTCTTTGAAACACAGAACTACTCCATATCACCCAATCGATTTTTTACTATTTAAATCGACACACTAAAAAACGATTCGAATTGATTCCAAGCATTGAAGGACTTTCCATTGGCACCTTGAATCATAAGAATATGTTAAATAGGCAATGGGATTCTAGAAGAACCACGAAAGAAGGGTTAAACGACCACCTATCGATAATGTTTTCATCTTCCATTTTGAAAGACGATCTACCATTTTATCCACAATCTCATCCCAAGATTTAATCCGAGACATATTTCCTCCAACTTTCGAACCTAAATAAGCAAAAGGAGCCTTAAGGACACCACAACCAATTCTATTTGCAGCTTGCACCACCCTATCTTCACTCACTCAAAACACCCAATAACTTACTCTTGCTAATATATATATCATTTAATAACTAAGACCTGAAGCACGGATGGAAACATTCGTTCAACACATATATAATCGTATCAATATTCTTAGTACTCCATTGCCCCATAAACACCACATCGTCCGCATAGAACATATGAGAAAGATGCATAACCGAATTAAGCACAATGCCATTAAACATGCCCGCATCCACAACTCTTTTAAAAGAAAGTGAAGATTCCATAACAAATAAAAATAAACGCGAGAAAGAGGATCCTTGTTTGAGGCTTAAAAAAACTGAAATTCCTCCGTAGGGCTTCCATTCACTAAAACCGATCCCCAAGAAGATCGAAGACATTCTTGAATCCAACCACACCATTTTTCACCAAAACCAAATTTTCTTAAGACATTCTTCAAAGGTAATCCATCGAAAGGAATCATAAGGCCTTTTCAGTCATTTTTGAATAATCGAATGTTTTTTCGTCAACTTACACCACTGGCCAAAAACTCATTAAGAAAAATGGTCTGTCAGAATTTGTCTATCCGCAACAAAAGTCGATTGCACTCATTAACATATCTCCATAGCACCACCACAGACGTTAGCCAAAATTTTGGCAATTATTTATAAGGCTTCCCAATAAGAATAATCGGCCTGAAATCCGTCACCATTTTTGCTTCGGGAGTTTCGGAATCACGCTTATGAAAGATGAATTTACACCTTTTGGAATGCGAATGTTAAGGATAAGAAATATTTTCACCGCCACCAACATATCTTTTTATAATTAACTCAAAACTTTTATAAAAACCAATGTGAATCATCGGCCTCGGAGATTTATCTACACCCCAATTCCCAATCGCTTTTTAAATCTCTTATTTGATCCACTTCGGCTTTAAATCCAGTTGTTGCATGAGTTCAAGATGATGAGGAAACTCCTATTAAGCATCGGTCCCCCGAAAATATTTAAGTCTATCAAAGAATTCTTAAAATTGATAAGGAACTCATTTTAACCATATTAGAATTTTTACCCAATCTCTTCTCTTCCAATCTTATGGGAAGTTAAATACGTTTTTTTATCAGCAGGGATGAATTTGATTGTCAAAAAAGACCATTAAGTACGTGTTGCTTTTGAATGCTATTGCACACTTTGAAAGATTTTGACAACTACGTAAAATTTGTGGTGTTTACATTTGCATGCTATATCTCACATCTCTTCTCAGCACATTCTTGAGACCATGCATTAGTCAAGCAAAAGTACAAAACACTGTTCGATTATTTTTATTAAGGAAAACAATCAAACTTTTAGATATAAACATAATAATATACTAACGAGTAAATGCAAAATACATCCCTGTGGTTTCAAATCTCACATAATACATCTTGTCACAACAATATTGGCAGTATACATCCTTGTTAGGCAAACGTTTGCCCAATTACATCCTCTGAGGAAGAACGATTTGCAAATATTTTTTCCGTTATCTTCTCACGAGGGATGTATTGTGTAAAAAAACCACAGGGATGTATTTTGCAAATATTATTTTTTTTAATTTTTTTAATTTTTTTTGTTTTATTTTTTTATTTTTTAATTTTTTTTAATTATTATTAATAATATTATAATTATGATTATTATCGGCCAATATTTTATTTTTGTATATTATTAATTAAAAAACATTTATCTGTTTGATACGTTTTTTTCGTTTTTGTCCGTTTTTCTCCGACGTTATTATACGTTTTCGTACGTTTTCATCCGCTTTCATCCGCTTTTTTATCTGTTTTTCGTTTTTGTTCGTTTTTCTCCGACGTTATTATACGTTTTCATACGATTTGTCCGCTTTTGTACGCTTTCATCCTTATTGATTATCAGTTTTTATCACCTTTTTTTTACGTTCTCATCCGTAGAAAAAAGTAGAAAAACGAAATGTATCAAAAAGTATAAAAACGTATTAAAATGTTCGAAAACGTACAAAAACGAAAAAACAATGTACAAAAACGTAAAACGTACAAAAATAAAAAAACGTACGTTTTTATACATTGTTTTTTACGTTTTTTTTTGTTTTTGTACATTTTAATACGCTTTTTATACCCAAAAAAAGGGATAAAAACTGATAATCAATAAATGCCAAAAAGCGGGGCAAATCTGGAAAAAATAAACGTACAAAAAACGGATTAAAATAAAAACGTATTAAGAAACATACCAAATCGTATAAAATTTTCCCCAATATACATATTTAAACTGATAAAGAGGATGAAAAACGGTTATGAAAACGGACGAAAACGTTTAATAATGTGGAGGGAAGAAAATGGACGAAGAAAACGAAAAAAAAACGTACAAACAGATAAAAAAACAAAAAATAATTTATTAATAATATACAAAAATAAAAAACGGCCGATAATAATATTAATAATCATAATAATAATATTATTAATAATAATTAAAAAAATTAAAAAATTATAAAAGAATTAAAAAATATATATATAAAAAATTAAAAAATATATATGTTTTCAAAATACATCCATGTGGTTTTTTTACACAATACATCCCTCGTGAGAAGATAACGAAAAAATATTTGCGTCGTTCGTCCTCAGGGATGTATTGTGGCAAACGTTTGCCTAACGAAGGATCTATACTGCCAATAGTTTCTGACAGGGATGTATTATGTGAGAAAGTTGAAACCACATGGATGTATTTTGCAGTTTACTCAATACTAAATAATAACACCAGTAATTATTTTACATATAAAGCAAAGCAAAACACGTTAATGATTTTACAAATATACAAGTTTTTCAAAAGCATGATGTAAAAAAGTAAAGTAATTAACTCATTAACGAATTGATCTCTTTAAAACTTACAATTTTATGCAGTTATCCACAGAGGGAGTAACTCACCTGCAATACATAAAATGTTAAATAAACACAACATAAGTAATTCACGCACAAAGCTTTTGCATATCTTGCAGTATACAACAAAGGTTCTTTCTATACAGCTTCCATATCAAACATTGTATTCTCGTAACAAATGTAATAAAAGTAATTAGGTTATTAACCATTATAATATTTGGAAAAAGATTCTCTCAAGTTGTGGTCAAACATAATATTTTATTAACTACTCCGTAAAAGTTAAAGATATAAATCACTATAATATGTGTTAACTGTGAGATAAGCTTAGTTTTTCATGATAATAATATGAGAATGAATCAAATAAATAATGAGATAAAATGAGAAATTAAAATTAAAAAAAAACTAAACTGTTTTACATGAGGTTTAATGGTCTAAAAATGTATCGAAGTTTTCCCGTTTTTCTTTTGTAGGCATTCTTCTTTTAATTATTCTTTTGCGTGCAACGAATATGCTAATCTTTCTATTGTAGGCATCATTAACAAAAAATGCTGACGTAGCAAATTTTAATACAAAAGATATCGTTTTATTCTTTTGACAGTGTTATATTTTGCCCCCTGCACTTTATTTTTTTTACTTTTCCACCCTTTTAACTTTTTATTCCATAACAACAACCACCTCATTCAAGACCCAACATATCTTCATATATATGATAATATCAAATATTAAATACTTTTTCATATCAAAATCCCACGTTTATTGCACTACTTTATATCGTTTTTGTACTTAATTCACTTATATTTTGTATTTTAGGTAATTTTGGCAATGGAACGGAAAAGATGCGGAAAAACGACTTTTTACATCAAAATACGCATTATTCATGAGTTACGACGTAATTGATACCATGATTGCGCTGTAACCAGTTTTTACTTATGGAATTGTGCTGACGAAGAAGTTACGCCGTAACGTCAACAAGAGTTATGCCGTAATTGACCATTTATTACGAAGATTTGGAATATCACTTAATTAATACGAAGATTCGGTGCTGACGAGGCTTTACGGCGTAACATCCAGTATAATTACGTCGTAATATTTTATTATGGAAATTATATTGTTGCCGACTAGGGGTTACGACGCAACGTGATTATTTATTACGCCGTAACCGAAACTATTACATAAAGAAGGAAAGACGCGTCAGGCGTGTTACGGCGTAACCATATATTTGGTTACGCCGTAAAATCACAGGGACTAAAGTTGCGCAGAATGTATGAAGTTTCAATTATATGTTCAAGTTGAACCCTAAGTCCAGGGACTAAACTCGCCAAGACATCAAAGTAATATTTTACTATAAATATAGAATGAATTATTCATTCTTGAAATCATTCTCATTCGGTGAGTACGAGTCGACGGCAAGAAAAGTGGAGGAAAAAGGATAAGCAGCTAGGCTGCTTGTTTAGGTGTAGGGCAAACCATTCGGGGTTTGTCATAGCGTTCGACTAGGGGATCGATAGCACTCAATTGACACAACTTGTATTCGTACTTTAACATATTATGGTCAATTTAATTTAGTTATTATTTTGATTTATTTTGATCTAGCAATTTAATTTGTTGATGTTATGATTACTCGTTAAGATTTATCGTTTGTTATTCGGCTTTTAATTATTTATTATCCATTCGGTTAATATGTCATGATCTCATTGTTTTATTGCGTTCTTTATTAATTTATATAGTGCACTTATAAATCCTTGGATTCCCTACTAGGTTTTGATATAAAGTTGGTGTATCCCAAACCTTGTGCGCGCGATTGATTGCAAAGTGACCTATACTCGTAATCGTTCGACCTTGACCTATGAGGCGAGCCCTTAGTATTAATTCTCGGTTAGGAGTACGAGAAACCACCTGTTAGAATAAACGTATCTTATAAGTTAAAATAAATCTTAATAACTGTATACTGAGAATAGGTTAATTCTCCCTGCAAGTTCATTACACTCAGTAGACATAGGTTAGGTTTCAACTATCAAATTGGACCTAATGATTCTAGTCCCCATCTAAGATTGCTATAAGACATTGCACTAGAGATCATAGTAATTAATTGCGTTTTTCCTTTCTAGTTGTTCACCACTATACTAACTCCCTTTTCGACAAGCTAGGCTTACCACCAAAACAACACCACAATAAATTCATCAACTCAAATCAAGCTTTATTTCTTGCTTTCTTAGGTAAAATAATAAAATCAATTAGACGATTAGAGACACAAACCGTTCTTTGGGTTGAGATCCGTACTTACCAATCACTACACTATACACGATAGGGTACACTGCTCTTTAGTGCGTAGGAATAGTCAAAGTAATTAGGGTTTTATAAATGTAAAACCTGACGTAGTTTTTATTTAAAAGAAATTACGCATCAATATCTAAAAATCAAAAAACCCAGTTCTTCATATCTACACCCAAAAATTAAAAAACCAAGATCTTCATATCTACATTCAAAAATCAAAAAACCCAGATCTTGATATCTACAAAAATTATCATAAAGAAACGAATAAAATTGAGCTAATATATGGCTGCATCATTTTTATGGTTGCGTCATTCGTATCGTTGACTTCCATTGCTTTGCCACTAGAAAGCTAAGAGGATGCAGCAATATGAAAATCAGTAGCAGATTTTATTACACCAGATGATAGAGTTTAGCAAGATCACCGCTATTACTCTTGTTAGGCCGTTGTTTTTGTATTGCCTTGACTATGCAAAGAATGTTGCACATCCAAGAAGATAAATTCAACAATAAAAATTATGATTATTACTGGAGGGAGCCACTTTCTGAAGGTTTCTATTTTTAATGCATACAACTCCCAATCATGTTGTTCAACGATTTATGATTTACTACAGTTGATAATACTGAAATATTGTTTTTGATATCATAATCAACAGATAATCATTCATCATAATTTAAATAAAAGTGGAAAAGAGTTTGCTGGTCAATCCAACCCACTTTGGCCCCTACTTGTAAACCGGCAAGCTTCTTTCAGATATTGTTTTGACCCATTATCAGACCCACCCACCCACCCATACTCGGATATTGTTTTGACCCATTATCAGACCCACCAGCAGACAAACTCAGTGAAAAAGAAAAAAAAAAGAAAAGCCATACCTTATCATAACCATATCGTGAATTATCATGACTTGAAACAGTGTTAAACAATTCGCTCTTACTCAGTCCAACAACCACAGATTGCCGACCATAATATATCATCTCTGGATCTTCCTTATGTGAAATCAATTGCAAAGAACCCTTTTCTCATTCATTAATTGCCTTTTTCTTTCCTTCTATGGCCTCCTAGACGTCCACCCCTTGTACAAAAGATCATTATCTCCTTTTAAACCAAATTCCCTATTATTTACTAAAGTAACTTAAGTTTATACATGTATAGGACAACATAAAATGTATATTGTTTTATTAAGAGAAAGTATTATTACAAGATTTAAAATCAGAATGAGCTCGGATAGGGATGAGAGAAAAAGAAGCTCAGTCAGCAACAAAGAGGCGGCAGTGATCACCAAGTGAATATTTCTGGATCAAAGTTCTACAAGCAACTAACCAATGTCTTGCCACGTCAACACCAGTTACAGAACCAGAGTTTCCAAGAAGTTCTAGTATCATGCAAAGTTTAGCACTTGAAGAAATATTAAGTGACGGTTATATGAGACACAATTGAATAAGATAACAACAAACTATTGAAGACGACATAATTCATAAGATATGATGGATCATATATCTTTACCTGGGGCAGCACAAAGATCAAGAACATGGTCTCCAGGTGAGATATTCAAAGCTACAACTGCAGACTCAGATGCTGCAACAATTCCATTACCAAAATCGGGAAGTATATTACTACATATGAAGGAGGCTATAGAGGAAAGTTTACTTTGAACAGATGTGGCAAGATGGGTGGCTTAACAAACGAGTCAACATGGATTCAGGCTTATGTTTGTCATTTCTTAAGATGAGTGAAACAATCCGGGTTGGCCCCACAAATTATTTTTTGTCCATTTCAGATAAAAGTTATATGGTTAAGTAATGTGTTAATTATGATAACAAAAACCAAAATTATAATCTAAATCTTTACACCCCCTTTCTGTTAAAATAATTTAAATAAAATACAACCAAATCGACCCGTTCAGATGAAAACGGCTGAATTATACACCTCTAATTCACTTAGAGTGAAATAAACTAACCCAAGGTAAGAGAAACTAAGTTGTGGCATGGATTCTGTGAAAGCCTACGAGTCGCCTAAGGTTTATAAGGCTACGCTGATACAATGACAGGCTAAACTATTAGCAAAACTACCGACGCTACTAAGCCCAAAGTGAGTTAAATAGCTCAGTCATGCTCCATACGAAATTAAGCATCTCAGAATAAAGTATTTTGTATAAACTCCTGATACTTTTAAGCATAGCATTGGCTGCTCTTGACGTAAGAATTCCAAACCCTCTATATCATCATCCAATGAACATGTGTTGTCTTTTTCATCCTACACACACCTACACCAAACAAAAAAACATAAACAAACATTTCATCAAACACTTGACAGACATATAAAAAAGGTAAAAAAATCCCCACCTGATTCTCGCTTTCCCTTTGTTTAACTGTGTAAACATCAGACAACGTGTTAATCGGGACCCAATACAGCTCGTGAAGATGGTTGAACCCTAATCTTGACGGTATAAACTTTTTTTAAGAGAACAAAAACCCCAGGTTTAACCCTCTTTCCGCAAACCCATGTTCCATGAACTATAATAAACCAAGAAAACAATTAAAAACTATAAAAAGGACATAATAAAAATATGTAGGAATATGGAGTTGTACGAGAAGATAAGTCAAACGGAGATGGAGTGTGTGAATGGGGGTTTGAATGAATACAAAGATGGTAACTGCTAATAATGTGAATGACTTGATTTTGGATATGATCAAACGGCTAATATGAAGATTTGTTGAATCTTGGATATATGAAGATCTGGGAATAGTTGATGTTTGTAGATCTGGGTAGTGATTTGTGAATATGGTTGTTATGAAATAAAGGGTTAAGGGGTGAAAAATGTAAAAATATAAAGTATAAGGGTTAAATATAATATTGAAAAAAATTAAAATGAGAAAACTTTATTAAAATTATGCCACGTCATTTGATTTTCTTAATGATACCTACAATAGAAAGATTAGCATATTCGTTGCACACAAAAGAATAATTAAAAGATGAATGCCTAGAAAAGAAAAATGGGGATACTTTGATATATTTTTAGACCATTAGCCTTAAGTTTTCATATTGAATTGACTCTTATTTCCCATCTTGATCTACAAGAGCAAAGAGAAATATATTTTATTTTCATACCTATTTATGAGACAATTCACTATCTTTCTCCTCTTTATTTTTCTTTAGCTCCACCAATTTCATCAATACAGTAAGTATCAAGTTCTTTAATGCTAACAGGCTGATGAGTGTCCACAAAACTTGACCAGCATCCACGCGGCTAAGAATGGTGACTATAAATTTAAATTTTGTAACATGCAATAAAAGAAATTCTAACCAAAAGTGTTCTGATTTATTACCTACTCGGTCATTGTCAATACATACAAAAGAATCAAGTTACTATACTAAGCCACACCTACATCACATATGCAACATTTTGGAGTCTCTGAAACACCATAAGGCACAAAAAAAATAAGATAAGAACCAACCTTTGTAAAGGTGGCTGGAGACAAGTTAGAAAGGACGAGTAAAGAAAGAGTGTGTGTGCGTATGTGTGTTTGAAGGAAAGAAGGAAACAAAAGGATGGCTTATTCATTGTGGAGTAGGTTGCGGGTCCTTGTATGTGAATGTATCTTAAGAGAGCTCAACAGTGGCCAACTATTTAAGTCCACGTGGCATTATTAGAGGCTAAATAAGCCCAAGCCCGGTTTGTGGGTTTTGGGTATTAGAGTTTCACTATTATAAATAGTGGTTAATAATAAAGTTACACCTACAGGGTTTTCATTGTCCAACATGGTATCAGAGCGGGTCTGATCCTCAGACCTAGGTGGCTACGTTAAGCCGCATCTCCTAACCACCCCGTCAAACCCTAATCCTCTCCCTAAAAAAACAAAAACAACCCTAAAACCCTACCCTTAATTATTAATCAATCTTTTTTGCTCAACATCTACTTGCATTTTCCAAATCTCACCATGAGAATCTTCACCAGGTTCCATACATTCACTAAATGCAAGTTTGTCTCCATAACACTTGAAGTCACCTTCTTTTTAGAGTTTAGCATATTTGGGTGAAGACATGGTAGCTGTGGATGTGGATGGCGTATCATAGTTTAGTTTTGTTTGATTGTGATTTTTAGGGATAAAATCTATTACTAGTTTTATGTAAAAAAAAGTTACAGTTGTTTGTTTTTTTATTTGTGTTGGTGATTTGTGCTAAGGTCACAAATCCGTACGATTGTTATTTGTGTTGGTGATTTGTATTGGTGATTTGTGCTAAGGTCACAAATACATACGATTGTTATTTGTGTTGGTGATTTGTGCTAAGGTCACAAATCCACACAATCGTGATTTGTGTTGGTGATTTATGCTAAGGTCACAAATCCACACAATCGTGATTTGTGTTGGTGATTTATGCTAAGGTCATAAATCACACAATCTTATATTGTTGTTCGTGCTTCGGTCATGAGTCGGGTCATTTTTTTTAACGTGAATGTTTTGTTTTGTTTTATTTCTTCTCTTCTAGTTTACTGATGCGTATTTATTTTTAAATATAATTTTACTCAAGTTTTAAATTTATAAAACTCGATCTACCTGACAACGCACTAACGGGCAGAGAACCCGATCGTGAGTAGTACAAAATGGTAAATCCGAGGTCGTCCCAAGAGCTAAGTTGCAATTATTTTTAATTTGAAATGTCACGTTTTGAAGATGGTTTTTTTATTTGAAATGAATTAAAAATGCAAGTAAATAAAATACTAAAATAAAAAGAGTTTGGAGATATCAGGAGAGAAAACGCGCTAACCTAGTTACTTCATTACTACTGTTATGAATATGTTTTCCTGTGCAATGTTAAACTATGGTTTCATTAGTAGTTTCTAAGGTCGATAGACTTGAATAGGTATATTTAGTCTATCCTATACTTCCCGCGATTCTGACTTAGTTCAAATCGTATAGGAGGTAGGATATCCAGGTTGCAATGATTAATCCCAACTATTCCCAATACTTATCTGATAACCTATTCACATGATTAACTAATAATGGGGCAAGCAAGGTCCAAACCATCGGTACTACCAAAACCTAGGGGTACACGATAGTCAAGGAATATCTAACGAAACC
>BQNB010063118.1:2547-29401 GCA_026074375.1 Tanacetum coccineum
CTGAGACTTCCACCTTCCCCTTTTTATTTTTATTTTTTAAAATTTCTTTTTACAAACTTGTTAAGGATATGAAAATAAGCAATTTTTACAACTATGACTTTTAAAAAAGCTTATAAATAAGCTGTAAAAAGCAATTACAACAGACAGAATGGCTTAAATGGACAAAAGCTTAAAGGGCTTTTTTCTTTTTGGCTTTTCAGACTTAATAAGCAACTTAAGAAGAAAAATAAGCAAAACTTAGACTCAACTACCACACCTAATAAGCAAATGCAGATTGGAATAAGCAAAAATGAATGAGAATTAAGCTTAGAAAAGCTTAATAAGCTACTGACACAAAAATGGCATGCAAACAGACAAAGGGGCACCTTTGTGCTTATTTTTAAACCCTTTAGACAAAGTCTTGGGCTTATTCACTTACAAAACTAAAAAGCCTAACCAAAAATCTATATAAAACAACAATCAAAAGACATTTTGAAAGTTAAATAAGCTATAAAAAAGATGAGTGAAAAAGCTATGACAGACAGAGCTTTTCTTTTTAAGCTAAATCTAAATGCTAAACTAGTTGGCTTTTAAAAGGACAAATAAGCAAGTGAAAAGCAAGATGAGCAAACACAGCTTAACACACAAGTAAAATGAACAACTAGGAAGAAAATTAGCAAATTAAATAAGCCAAATAAGCCAGAAGTTGGCTTAAAACTCTCAGCAGTACTAACTTAAGAGTTAGTACTGCCAATGAAAAACTTAAGCTGCTAGGGTAATAAAAAGCTAAAACAAATGCAATGTAATTGAAAATAAGCAAACAAGAGGACTTCAGCTAACCTAATAAGCTCTTAAAAGCACAATAGGACAAGGGATTTAAGCACAAAAGCACAATTAAGCAATCTCAGCACCAGGGGAAGTGTTGAGCTAAAAAGCCTAAGAATGGCTTTTCAAGCTTAATTTTAAGCTTTTAAATAGAAACTAAGGACTAGGGGCTTATGTGAGCTTAAAGTATGGCCTAACAGCTATTCAAAATTGTAAAGAAAATGGAGTTTGAAATTCTGGATAAGCCAGAATAAGCACAAGTAAAAGCTGTTTCTTCATTTTTTTTAAACACTTAACTAAATATGCAGATTTTTACCTAAACTCTAAACCATACTATCCCCCTATAATGCACCTTTGCTACAACACTCTAACACTCAATTGAGACTCAAAATGTACAAAATTAAGCCATCAAGCATGGCTTATCCAAATAAGCAGTTTAACTTGGATTTGAAAGTCAAATTTTAAGTAGCACTTAGAAAAACTTGTAAAACTAAGCTTAAGGCTTTCAAACAGCTCAAAAGCAGCTCATACAAGCTTAAATGAGCTCTTGAATTTGGATTTTTCAAAACCTTAAGGGTTTTTTTACAGCAATAAGCCAAAAACTTATGCTATGCCAAACACCCCTTTAAGAAAATGAAAACCCTTTTAAGACTGTTTTAAAGAGATTTAAGCTGGGGTTTCTAAAAACAGATGATCATATGAACATATTAAGCATTAATGAGCAATTATCAACAGACATTAAGCACTTAAATAAGCTGAAAAAGCAAATGGCAGATTTCACTAAAATGACAAATTAAAAGATCAAGCATGAATAATTGATTCAAAAACTTAAACTAAAGATAATTAAGCATACATTAACACTAATAAGCAAGTAAAGACAGAAATAAGCCACAAATAAGCAATGCTACAGTGATTTTGCAAAAATTGGAAAAAGAGAAAACTTACTTAAACCCTTGTTTAAACAGGGCAATTAAGGCAGTCTACAAGCTCTAGCTTGTCAAAAGACAAGCTAGTGGGTCTATAAGCTCTTCCATTACAAGCTTATCTTCCATGATTTAGCTGAGGTAATTTAAGGGGTGAGCTTATTTTTGTGATTTTCTTAACACATCTTTATGATTTTCTGAAAACGGATTGTACAGGTTACAAAGAGCTTAAATGAGCTTGAACAAGGCTTTTAGAACATGAAACTTAAGAACAAGCTTATACTTTAAAATACCTCAAACTTTGATTAATTTAGAAAAACATTACAATACTGAAATTAAAGACATAAAACTAAAAAGAACTTGCAAATTAGATGATTAAAAAGTAAGAAAAAATGAGTGATGCCTTTGAAGGCTTACAATACGTCCTATTTATACTAAGCATTCTAGGTCTTCTCTTCATCTCTTTCTTGTGCTTTCTTTGTGAGAGGGAACTGAGTTGTGCTTGTTTTGTGAGAGGCTTAAAGCTTCAATCTTGGCCATTGATATCCCTTGTGCTTCTTTGATTTCATGGCAGTCGTTGGATTGTTCTTGAAAGGTGTGGGATTGCCAACATGGCCATGTATCATGTAACAAAGGTTTAGTGGGTTGAAGGTGAGGGTTTTATCCCTTGTATAGTTTTGTGTTGCAGGGTAAAAGCGGGGAAGAAGACATGTGACCCTGTTCTTGGGTTTTGTTGGCGGGAAAATTGGTTTTCACATTCGCTTATATTTTGTGCTCATGCCTTTTGATTTAATGCACACCTATATAATTATTTTTGGAGTTTTGGTAAGGATTTTTGATATTTGGTTAGTTATTGTTGTACAAGTAATTAATAAAATACGTGAGATTATGTATTTTTATATCTATGCAGGTTAATGTAAATTATCAATAGCTTTGTTTAAGTATATATCTGAAGAGTAGTAGATATGAGATCTGTTGGGGAGGGAATTAACAATTGTCACTGGTTTGTGTGGTGTGTGTGTTGGGTTTTAGGATGGATTGCATTGCTGATGGTTATTGATTGTGCTTAGTAACTCGACGGGAGATGAAACATAAAAAATAAAATTATTTACCTATAAAGGATAGGGATCTTGATTAGCCAAGGTGAAGGTCGTAGGATAGTTGTGATGGTTGATGTTGTGGGGTGCCCCCTGTTTGACCCCGTGCGAGTTCAGCATGGCGGTTCTGTTAGGGTGGTGTCTAGCTTGCTGGTACGTCTTTGGGGCTAGGGTGTGGTGATTAGTGTCTAAATGAGACCCTGTTTTCTGGATCGCTACCTTGCTCATGCTAGGCTGGTTTAGTGTCATTGTTACTTCGGGAGGAGCTTAGGACTTGGATCGTGAATGCGCTGATCATTTTTTGTCGACTAACGTTAGGTGACTGTTCCACAACCCAACGACTGCATATCAGATTCTGCATAAGGTATAGTAAATTGGCTGTTTTTGGTAAAAGCGTATGTGGAAGGGTTGGGTGAGTTATTCTTCTGGGTATGGGTTCGGGATCGTTGTCGTTGTTCGTTGGGGGGCTAGTATTTAAATTTTCGGTTAATCAAAAACCCTAGTTATGTTATTCCACAAATATTATATAATTTTTTACTAGATCGATACCTGCTCCCCCACATCATATCATTATTCATGTATATTACTATTGCTTATTAACTATGACCTTAGGTGAAGCCAATTGACCATTATGGGCCAAGGCGAACACCATTTTAAGATGAAGCATTTGTACGTCCCCTAAGGCAACCACTTAAACCAGGTTTTATTAGCCCGATCATAACGAAGGCAAACTTTAACATCGGAACAATAAGCTCACAATAACGTCATACGCAAATGACTAGAACTACTCATTGAAGATCTATATGAGCTTTATCTGGACGTATGTGGACCTAGAATATAACTAACGGGACTTATTGGACTAAAACCCCGAAGGCTTTAAAAGACCCAATTCAGGCCTTAAATAGGCCCAACAACCCACTTCGAGAGCTTTATAGGCCTTTCATTGGGTTATAGCTGAAATGAAACAGACCCAATTAACTTTGAAACAGACCCTAGAGCACTAAATAAGCCCAAGAAATAAGTTAGATAAAACTAAAGGACCCTTAAGGTTCTATACGGGTTGAGTTGTTGGGCCTGTAAGCCCAATAAGCTCAAAATAAGCTCCAATAAGCTCCCCGAGCTTATATTAAGCTTAACAAACCCACATGAGCTTGTTAAAGACTTTTAGACTTATTAAAACTATAACGGACCTTTAGAACACTTAATAGACCTTAATGGGCTCGATAAGGCCCATTAAGCCATAATTAGCTCGTTAGAGCTTATTTATAAGCTATGGCAGCTTATATGGTTTATTCTGACATAATTAAACATAATGCCACTTGTTGGGATTTAATTGGAATGAAAATGCAATTTTTACCAAGTCGGAGGACTAAAAGTGTAAATTTACAAACTATAGGGTCAAAACTATAAATTGCTAAAGTTAACAAGCTTAGGGACTGTTTCTGTCAGTTTTGGAAACTTAGGGGCTGTTTCAAACTTATAAAGACCTAAAATGGAACCTTGTAAAGTCTAGGGACTTAAAGTGTAATTAATGAAACTTGGGGGTTTAAAATGTAAATAAAGTATATTTATAAACCCAGGGGCTGTTTTGTATTTATAAGAAACTTAAGGGTATATTTGTGAACAAAAGTAAATAAATAAAACACTTAACAAATCGGTCGAATATTAAAATATCCGGACATTAAACGGGTTTAATTAACGACGTAATAAATGAGTATATTTATTAACAATGATTTCACGTTTCTCGAGAACCATCAAAATTATAAATACAATAATCATGTGCACCACCACACAAGAACAGTATATATAAACTTGAAATAGAATTTAGTTTATACAATGAGTCGTTAGCTTAAATGTGTAGACTAAGACTTGACCGTATTTACTTAGGTACTTGACGGTGTGATTCATTGCTTACTTGGATATTTATTATCATTCAGAGAACTACCTGCTAAGGTGAGTTCATAGCCCCATGTTTTACAATTATTTAAATGATTTACATCCTTGGGGTGAGAACATGCTTTGTTTTACAAATTGGACGCAAGTGTACATTTTATACCATGATTACGTGTTTGCCTAAGTTACCATAACCCATTATGTCCATGATCATGAACTGTTAATTGCATAGATGTGATTGGGAATTACATTGTGTGGGCGCGAATGTTATAGATAGATCTATTTAGGATTGACAATCCCCGTTCGGGTGATTAGCTATCACTGGGAACGAACGTATACCATGTCGAAATTGGGATGTTTCGGGTTAGAACATCATTCACGGGCATTCATTGGCAATGTATTGCATTCATACATGTCGAGCTTCAGTGTCATGAGCTTAGGAAAACGTGATCACTTTTTTTATGATGTTTGCATGTGTTGCTAAATCATACACTTGAAAATCTTGCGGTCCTACTATTGATTTACATAAACCTATGAATTCACCAACATTATGTTGACGTTTTAAGCATGTTTTTCAGGTCAATAAGGCACGAGGTGCGATGATACATTGGAAGTCCATAATTGAAGAGTCAACACTTAAGATTTGGGGTCTTATTACATTTTGGGAAAATTGTTATAAACCGGAATCTTTATTTATATTGTTGAACAATTTGAAGCCATGGGCTTATGTAACAAACAAGTATTTTGTTAATCCAATGTATCTTTATTTTTCAAACGACACGTTTAGTAGTCGTTCTCAGAATCTTGTGTTATTGATCCATAAATGTAACGCCCTCGGATATTCAAACATTCCGTGCAAACCTAAATATGAGGGTGTTACATTAGGTCACGAAGTTGTTATTGTGCTTGGGTCACGAATCTTACCTTGATTATTTTCTTTGTTATCACTTGTTGGGATAACTACAAAACCCTAAACAAAACCAAAACATACTTCCACTTATTACCCTACTGTTCACGCACACCAGCCACAAACCAAACCTCGCTACTGTTTTCCATACCGTATCAAACCACAACACAACATCATAGGCAGGTTTTTTTTCTTGTTTCATTATGACTGGACTGGATACCTATATTACACCACCAATAAAGCAAGATGGCCTATAATACTCAATCTTCATATGGCCCAATAATGTATTATCCACCACAGGCCCCTTCATTTGGTCTCTATAGGCCTCTTATGGCATCGCAGGTTGCTCTTCCTCTAGGTTTTCACTACTAGCCGACCCAACAATACATGCCGGCCCAACAGCCAGCCCAACAGCCAGCCCAACAGCCAGCCCAACAGCCAGCCCTTCAGACTTTATCGGCCCAACAGCCAGCCCAACAGACTTTACCAGCCCAGTAGACTACTTCAGCCCTACTGTTTGGTTATCAGGTTACAGGCCCGGCCCAACAGGTTCAGTCCGGTGTAACAGGGGCCATGGTTAATACGGGTCAACCAACCATTTTACCTCATGCTTTTCCTTTTTATATATAAATAAATATAAATATATAACAAGGATCAAAATCCACAAAATCAATGAAACCGGAAGTAGTATAGAGTATTTCCGGGTCGTTATGTCCCAACGAGGCTTGAATGGAAAATCGAATGACGGATTGATGATTGATGTTTGAATGACAAAGATTTGGATTTGATTTTTCTAAATAAAATGCAAAAGCAATTAAGGAAAACCTAACAACGAAAGCTATTAAAGATTTAAACCTAAAATGAGACGGGAATGTAAAAAATGCGAGCTAGAAAAAAAAACTATATTATCAAAAATTAAACCCTAAAGTGATAAAAATGCTAAACTGCTAAGCAGTTTGAGCTCAAATAAGCTAATGGAAAATGGAACAGACAAGTTGGGCACTAAACCTAATAAGCAAATGCAAACAAAGATAAGCAAGGTAAATAAGCTAGAACAGGCCTAGACAAATCTAATAAGCTTAACTAACCCTAAATAAGCAAATTCAACAAGCAATTAAGCTAAATTAAGCAAGAGAAACTCAGCAGTACTAACTTAGAGTTAGTACTGCTAGCTTTGAGTTAGTACTGCTAGCTTTGAGTTAGTACTGCCGGCTTAGATATAACACAATGAAATAATAAATAAGAAAATAAGCTAAAACAAATATTTAACTATCCCTAATAAGCACTCAGGCATAAGAATAAGAAACTAGAACAAACTAGAATGGCGAATAAGCTAAAAAACTAAAAACCGACAAACTCTTAAATTACTTTGAAAAGGCAAATAAACTTAAATAAGTTCTACTAAAGACAGTAAACGAAAATGGGCTTAATCTACTCTCAAAAGCTAAGCAAATCTTAAATAAGCAGAAATAATAATCTAGTTAAGCAAAAATGAACTAACAGTACTAACAGTATTAACTACCAGTACTAACCTGGAGTTAGTACTGTTAGTTGAAAATCCCAAAAGAGAACTAGCAGTACTAACTATGGGTTAGTACTGCTTGTTCCAAACACCACTTAAAGTTTTCAAAAATAATTTTTTTTTCTTTTTATTTTAAGCTGATTTGGTCCTAAATTGTTAAAAATAGATTATCAAATAACAAAATAAAACACTTATAAGCAGATTTTAATCAATAATAAGCACTTAAATAAGCTAAATCAGTCTAACAGTTTTAACTCATAACTAACAGTACTAACTAAGAAATGAGCACAAGTCACTTTTTAAACTAACAACTAAGCAAGATAAGCACTGAACATCGTAATAAAGCATAAATAAGCAAATATAAGTAACAGATAAGCACTAATAAGCAGTTCTACAGTAAATAAGCAAAATAAGAAAAATAAAGACTTACAACTCCCTTGCTCAAAACAGGGTTAAACAAAGAGTCTACAAGCTCTAGCTTGTATAAAACAAGCTAGTGAGAGTCCATAAGCCCATCCAGAACTGGCTTATCATCCATAAAATAAGCTGTGGTAACTTTTTAGAGTTTTTTTTTTGTGATTTTCTCTTAACTGCTTAGCTTTTTCTTTCTTTTAAAAAAAACAACTTATAAACAAGCTCTTTTGAAAGCTTTTCAAACACAATTAAGCACTAGTTAGCAATTTAGAACTTCGAATTTGAATATGGGAATTTAACTTAAAACCTCAACACTTCATTAAACTTGGAAATTAGTACAAAGTTGAAAGGAAAAGTACAATAAGCTGTAAATGACTTAATTAAAATGACAATTAAACTAAAGATAATCTAAGATCTATTTCTACATGCTTTCAAGGCTTACAAAATGGCTCTATTTATAGCCGAAGTCTTCTCTTCTTGGACTTGCAGCTTGTGCTTCTTTTGTGAGAGCTTCACTAGGTGTTTTTGTTGTGTGAGGGACTTGATAAAAGTAATCTCAGCCATTCATCGGCTTGTGCTCTTTGAGTCAATCTACCATTAAAATTACTTGGAAATGGAGTGAGGGGATTGCCAACATGCAATTATAAAGAATGGGGAGAATATTGGAGGAGGGGAAAAGTGTTTTAACCAGGTGTTGAAAGAGGTTGCAGGGTAAAAGGGTGGGAAGACACCCATGAGTTGTATCTGGGGTTTTGTTGGGCGGGAAAAAATGGTTTTGGGCAAGTTGGCAGCTTTGGCCCCTCATCTCTTATAACTTCATTGTAGACTTCGGCCTTTTATGATACAACTTTAGGGGTTTGGCATAACTGGCCCCTAAAGTTATACTTCAGCTGGTATGCAATTTCAGCCCTTTTACTTTTATTCTCTATTACAACTTGAGTTTGGCAAATTTTAGTCCCTCAAGTTGTATTTTCTTCATTTGGCCGACTTTTGACTTTGACGAGGTTGACTTTCCTGTTGATTTTTTTGACTTTGACTTACTTTGGCTTTGATTTGACTTTGTCTTTTCCATTCCGTGCTTGGTTTTTGGTTTTTTTTTGCTCTTTTGTCCTTATATGATATCGTTTCCCTGCACAACACAAATGGCAAAACATACGAATACAAGTAATTTTGGTACGGTTTTTAGTCATTAAGTCCGTTTTTTATAAAAATGTATGTAATTAAGCACATACCAAAATCCCCCATACTAAGATATTGCCGTGTCCTCACGCAATGTTATGAAGTAAACATTTTGAGAAAACCAAGAATCTCAATCCCCCTCGACTAATAACCTCGAACAGTAGCTAGGTGTTCGTCAAGGGGAACTAAAGAATCAATAGCTTCGACAAGTCCCGTTTTCACCATTTTTTATATGTACACTAACTATCCCTAATATTTTTGGATTTTCCTTTTTCTTTTCTTAACTACCTGTTTGACTTCCTTTATTATATCAACACTGGGATCATAGAATGAGAAGCGCCCATAGAATAATCTACGGAGTCCGAATGATAAATTCATCTTCCCCGATTTTTTCACTAGTCCCAAGCAACGTAAAAACAAAACACCGTTAGTACAATAAATGATCTAACACTACTTATAATACCTTATGACTTGTCAACTTTTCGCTCCCAACAATTATTCAATTAGAGTGATTGTGCTTAATTTTAAGTTAAATTTAGATCGACAATTTAGAAAGTAGTATAGTTTATGTGCATAACGATATTTCTGAAGAAACCTGGGGAAAAGACTAGATCACCCACCAACCAGCATATTCTCGATAGATCCCAGCCGAGTTCGACTTAGGTTATCAGGTTGAGACCCCACAGGAGAATGTTCGCAATGTAATAGCGAGATACTCCACCCATTAGGCCGAATTTCTTATATATTACCGCTAAATAAACAATACTACTCAAAGCACGCAAACATAAAAAATTTAATGATCTCATTGGTGAGATTATTCCATGTAGCGACCTTTCTTCTCGGAACGTCCCAGCCTCATCAGCTAAGTGCCCAGGTTTTTGACACCCCACGGAGAATACTTAATCGAAATAATCTACCGACGGCAACCAACAACTTTTGAAGTCTTAAAGCAAGTTATTCTTAGTTCAAAATTATACTTGAGTTTAGAAAAAGAAATCTTAACCATTAAATTATCCTTATTAGCTATATACTATACTACCGTCATCATTTACATGACTACAACATCGGCCACGCCTCCGGATTAAATGTAGTGACTTATCTGACCGACGGCTTTTATTTGATAACACTTACTAATGCACTTTGGCATTTATTATCTCACTATGGGCCTTGTTTTGAAGACTGCAACATCGGTTGTGAGCCGGCAAGATGCAGTAAACCTTTATCAGCCCACAGTTTATATTATTATTATTATTATTATTATTATTATTATTTTTTATATTTTCCGTAATAGAGAAAATTTCGTTTTTGGAAACTCAAGTATAAAGCTGAACTAAGATGAATATTTTCGTTTCCGAAAGAGCTTCTTTTTAGAAAATGTCGGTTTAAAGTTAAAGCAAAATTAAGCACGTTTATTAGTCAGGTTAAGAGCTTCTGGGAGAAAAAGTGACAAGTTACACTTATAAGCTTTTAAGATTTCCAAATAATCCTTGTTTAGCATCCTACTTGTAAATAACACTATCATTTTTCGTTCTTCGCAAATTTAAAATCCCTAATAAAAGGATCCGCGAATGCTTAGCCTAATAAACTTTCGTTTATTAAATGGTTAAGGAACAAAGCTAGGGCTCAACACGCCCGATCGAGTCAAAATTTATTCTCATTCTACCCATTGGGAAAGTCAAAACTGTGACAAAACACTTATTTTATTTTTGAAAATTTTTAATTTTTTTCATTTTTTTGGTATTTTTGCGAAAATTTTGGTGGTGAAAACGGGATTACGTGATAACAACGACTGCAGGCAAAAATCAAATCGAAGATCCCCCCATACTAGAACTAAACATCGTCCTCGATGTTTTAAAGGGGTACCTACGTAAATCTAAGGCCGTTTATTAAGTGTGCCAAAAGATAAAACGTTAGTCGATTAGATTTGGATAATGATTCCAAAAGAAGCAGAGATTAGAGAACTCTTGGTGAGAAGGGTAAACTGCGAGCACGAGATCTTCACTGTTAGATAACACAAAAATATCACTTTCGCTTCATAATATGAAAAACCAGAAAAATAAGATGAGAAGAATTGGAAGAATTGTAGAGAGAAATAAAGAGAGGTGGAAGGTTTTCACATACACTCCAAATGAAAAAAATGGTAACCAACCAACCCCTTCTCCATTCTTGGAGAGGGGTATTTATACTTAATACCAAGAGGCTTTCATGCCTTGGTATTTCTACGGGCCGAGCTCGGGATTACTTGGGCTTTCGCCCGATACACGTGACTGATTAGATTACATAAAGAGCCCGTTTATCCGTCTAGCCTATTACAACGTATAATTAATTAATGACCGAGACCTAATATAATTAATGAACGAACTTCCTTGTTCGACTCAATATTTTGAGGCTAACAATCTCCCCCGAAGTGAGTTCATTGTGACACTCCTTCGTGAGATCAATGAGATTGCTTTTGTCGTTAAGCTCTTGTGATCTTTGTCTCTGTCTACGTTGTAGGCTTGTTCCTTCATGCTTTGCGATCTTTGATCTTGAGCCTTTGACATTGTCTTTAGACTTCGTCTTAATGTACGAGATCTTTAAATCTTTATCCTTCCGTCTTGATCGTCTTTGCCGCCTTGCGATCTTGTGTCTTGACCAACATGCTCATACTTTGCATCATCTTGAAAGCTTGCTAACAATCTCCCTTGATAGACTTGATATCTTGAAGGAAGATCTTGTATATCAGAGTTTGTGCGGAAGTCTTTGTCTTTAATTCTTGAGCTTTCATGATTCTTGAATCTTGATGCTTATAGTATGTCTTTGTAGTTTGAGCATGAGCATGTGGTAGTGAATCCGACTCCAGCTGGAATGAGGCATCACCATCTCCATCTTTATATGAATCCTGAAATAAAACAGTTAGCAATAAAGCGGGTGGACGAATATGGCTTTGTCATTCGTCCGGATTTGGTTAGATTAACCTCCGGTTCTGTAGGACCATTTTACAGTATAAATACTATACATGTGATCAGGTAGATTCAAAGAATCTCCTTGACAGGGTTTCCAGCTCAAAGTGTTAGATCCTCTAACGCAGATGCATTAGATTCACCGTACTTGCTAGTTCTCAATACCGGAATGTCTCAAAGCAGACAACACGATATGAGTGAATCAGATAGTTACTATCTTTCTGATTAAGTCGTCAATTCATTTACTAGAACAAGTTTGATTCACATTGAATCGCACCATCGTTTCTTTCCAGTTAACACAAGTTCGATTCATATAGAATCTCGCAAGTCACCTACCAAGAGCTTGTTTGATGCTGGCTCAAGCAGGATTTCCATCTTCATTGTGAATACATAAGTATCACTCGGATGTTCTGGCACAATCACAAGGATAATGCGTAGGACTCTTGTTAACAGCTTGTGAACTTATTGGTGTTCAACAAGTGTTAGTAATGGAATGTGTCCTAATGAGATTTATTTTATTAGTCTCTTGGCTCTAGACTCGATTAGTGCGTTTTGGTTTTAGTAGTTGGAGGCTGGAGCAGACTGCCACCTATTCAATATTAACTAATTTGGAGTGAGAAAGTCAATAGAAATCGTGTGTATCTCCATGACAAATGAGACAAGTTTCTGTTGAGAGAAACTCGAATAGCTAGGAAGGGATGTGTGTGCATTGCATCACTGGGTCCATGATGTCGTCTTCAGTATCAGAATTCATCTTTGTGAAATTCGATATGTTATGTATTGACCCGGTTTCTGCCTAAGGTGTAGGGAGGGCTTATTTCTTTAGACCCTTTATCCATACATTTCTTTTTAATCTTCAATACCCCTTCAATGCTTTACCATGACTCGTCATTATAACACCTTGTTGTGATTTGTTCTAGTGTTAGCTCAATCTAGTCGGACATTATTCCCTTTATACTCATTCATCTCCATCTTTACCTAAGGAACTGCTATTCTAACTTTTGGAGTGTCTTAGGTTAGATCCCTCCGGTGTCTGGCTGGATCATAGGATCTAAAATGCCTAACCTGCCTCCTTATGACTTTAGAATCGTCGTGGAATAAGATGTTGTAGGCTATGAGATCGTAACCATAAAACCTTTTCAGAAGAGTATCAAGCACTTTAAGTCGATAAGATCACTTATTATTTTTAAGATCACATTTTAAATACATTTCTCCCCTTATTTTAAATTATAATTTCACTTAGTTTTTTGAAATACTTTTGGGATTTAAATTGTTATGAAAATTCTTGGGAAAACTCTTTATTAGCATGGAATTGCTTGGAACATAAACTTGCTCCCCTCGATTTTACATATGTTTGGACACTAAAAACAATGATGACAAGTGTAAAGATGAATATAAATTATGGGTTGTTAGCTTGTTGAGGACACAAATTTGGAAGATTATGAATTGTCATTGAGAATTCTTGTAAAAATTGTGCTCAAACCACTTTATTATCTTTATGATTAATCATCTATTTAATAGTCTTTTTATTTCTTGATGTTATTAGACCTTTATAATGTGTTGGAATACATAAGAAGTGTCATGTTATGATGTATTCTCAACAATCTTTTAAAACATATTTTTTTGAAAAACCCCCACTTCAACCATTGACTTCATTGAAAATTGACGCCAAATTGTAGAATAATTGTCTTGTAAAAACAATATGAGGGATGGGAGTGTTGAACACACATTTTGACAAGATTGTGAATTGTCAGTGAGAAATTCTTGATAAATTGTGTTTAAACTTTTTGAAAATCATATGTTAGAAGACTTCTCTTTCTACGCTAAGGATATGCAGCTTTTATGCGTACAATCTCCTTTGGCGTTCGGGTCCGGAGTTGGCAATGTTGAGAGCAATTACAAGTCATAGTGGGAAAATAGAAATGACATGTTTTGAAAAACATTTTGAAAACTCCTGTGTCTTACTTCATTTACATGCCCGTGTCGATTATTAATAACATTTCTAGTACGTAAATGTTATCGATTCCAAGAGAATGTCGGAAGAATATTTTTATGTGAAACATTTTCTGAATTTTTGTCTTTTTTGTTTTTGCTTTTGGAAATTTATATTTTCTGTATTTTTTTCAAACTTTGTACATGTTGACCTCCGCATTGTTATGTGTTGGTGGAAAATAGTAATTCCAACTCTTGTCGTGATGTAGCTGTCTTGTGTGCTGAAGGAACAACTTTTGGAACCAGCTTTGAACTAGACGGTTCATTGTTGTGGTCGTGACTTCTGAGTTCTGAAGTCATTGCTTGTTCATCATGTCAGAATTCCCTGAAGCCCTAGTTTCTGAGATATCAGTCTTTTCAGCAACCAAACTCCAAGTCCTTCCTTTTTAGGATTAAAAGATGTACCTGCACTTAAGTTAAGAGTACCTACACTGACATCAAGAGTTTGTTCACATTCATATTGGTTAGTGATATCTTCATTTGAACCATTTGTGGGTTCACTATCAACCTTGGTTGTGCTAGATGTGAATATCTTTCAAGTAGGAACCCACCTAAGACCAACTGTCTTGAAAATTTTACCCGTCGGTTTCCAACTAAGACAAGATCTAGGAGTCATTGTTTTCTCATGCACAACGGAAGTCTTTTTGATTGAAAACCTATGTCCTTTTGGGATCTATATTTCTGGTTTCTTTTCAAAACTTGTTTGCTCTACGGGTTTGTTTCTGTTCATTGTCTTATTAGATGGAACCTTAGCACGTGAGTTGACCTCATTCGGGAATTTCGTTACACATGTATCATGATTTGTATTATAGACACATTTTTGACATGTCGAGCAAACAAAATGTTTAGAGTCAGAAAAATTTCTAGAATTCCTAGAGTGTTCTGCTATGGGCACAATCTTTGTCGTTACCAAACTATTCTTGGATGCAGGCCAATTCCTAGATGTTTGAGTATTGATCCTAGGTTTTGGTTTGCTACCATTAGCTGTGCTTTGTGATTTAGCAGAAGGCATCACACTAGGTCTTGAATTCCTACCGCGTTCTTGCGTCTTTTTCTTAGCTTCCTCTAGATAGTGATTATGAACCATGTCATTTGAACTAAATATTGGCATGTTCTTTGAACTATTCTTATATTCGATAGATGCAATCACATAATGAGGTTTTACAACAGCAGATTCTCTTTCCATAGGCAAATAATGTGTAGTGACTGGTTTTGACAAATCATTATTGACATCAACTTGGGAGGCGAACCGTGGCTTTGAAATTCTAGGTCGTTCAGACTTAAACGCAGTCGGTTGTCTAACAACTGATTGGTTTCTATGTGGTTGTAAAACCGGTTTCCCTAAGATTGATGATTTTGCAAACTTAGTATTCACACTATTTCATGTTAATTTTCTTTACTCATTTTTTAATGCTGCAATTGCAAATCCTTTTTTCTGAAGTTGAGCTTTGAACTCAGCATTTTGAGCAATCAAAGAAGTTGTGTGTTCTATAGTCTTAGCTCTCGTTGTCTTGATAGAATCAAACAGTTCTTTGTAATGCCTTTTCAGAGTCTCATTTTTGATAAGTAATTTAGCTATTTTATGTTCTAATTCGATGTTTATTGTTTCAATTACATCTATGTCATGTTTAACCTTGGATTCTTTACTTTTTACTTTCGAAAATTGACCATGTTGCCCTTCTTTTAAAGCTTGATTTTGATATTTAAGTTCAAGATTAACACAATATGCTTCCATTCTTGAAAAATCTTTTTGAAATTAGGCAACGGACTTTTTGAGACAAATATTTTCAGATTCGAGAGATTGATATGAGAGTTCAGTTTTCTGGTTATCAGATAGATTAGCAGGCAAAGGACATTTATCATGACATTGGTCAGCATTTTGGTCAACCTCTCCTTTATTATTGAATTCAGGTTGCTAAGTATGTTGTTGTCCTATAGCAAAGACATTGATTTCAGCAGTCGTTTGTACCTTAGCCATTGGCTCTTCATCATATATGGGTTTGATATCTGCATCATCGGCATGTGCATCATTCCCTGATATGCTGCTTGTATCATGCTCTTTTGATTCTGTCCCACTGCTTTCTATGTCAACCAAACTAGCATCCAATGCTTTACTCGTATCAACCTTTTTCTCTATTGTCTGCATATGTCTGTCATTCACCCTGCTGTCATACTCTCGTTTATGCTGTGCTCTTTCATTAATTGTCTTCTTAACAGATTCCATGTGGTGGATCAGTGTATCACGGAATTCTGGAATCTCAAGTTGAGTGTACTGTAAAAAGTAGTTGCGTGTCATTACAACATATTCATCATCCAAATAAATTCGTGACTTGATGAACATCTGAAACTGTGTCTCGAGTACTTTAAAATCAGCCATGGATCCAATCTCTTGAAATTCTTCTTTGTTAAGTTGCTTTTCTAGTTGATCTATGTTTAGGAGCATTGTGCCTGTAAAAGTCTCAACATCTTGACCAAAGAGTGTCGCAAATGCGCGTTTGAATCCACACTCGGTTCGAGTTCTTTTTGAGTCATTGTTTGAAAGAAGCTTGAGGTATGAATGAAGTTGTCGAAAATATACCATGCAACTCTTTTTTGCTTTGTCTTGAATTTGCTGCATTTGTTGTTCTTCCGAATTAGAACACGAAGATAAAGTATCTTTCGTTTCCATTTTTTCCGTGATGTGAAGTGAAAATGATTTGTAGGATCTTAAGCAAGTAAAGTGATTGTAGTTGTGGATTGAAATCAATTAACGTTCACAGAATTTTACAAATCTATGATTTAAACCGAGAAAAGAAATGGAATCTTTTGCAGGATTTTACAAAATCAAGAAGAAACCGTGAAACAATGATTAATTGTTGTTGAAATCGTTGTTGTTGTCGAAGTACTTGAGCTTTTGTTGACGAATAATGAGCTAAAACGACGAACGATGCACAAACTTTTAACTTAAAATGAGTAACGGTTGATTAAAACTTAAATAAGAACTAACGGTGCAATTACGATTCACTTTGGAGGACTAATGGGCTGAATTGAAGAAATTAAGGACTAACGGTGTAAACTTGTTTCAACGTGAAGATTAATGATGCAACAAAGGACAAACTTTGAAATTTAGTTTAAGTTCAGGGGTTGCATGTGTCATATTGGATTTATTGTATATTAATAACACGTTTCCCTCCAATATAAGTTGTCTTCCTCGTTTTTGAATTTTACAAAATGATCACGTATGTATTTTTAGTCCCGCAGAGTTGTACGGTTATCGTCGGTGAAAACCAAATATACCACGATGATCGTTTCAAGACCGCGATCGTAATGGTATATGTTATAAGTCCCGTAACTAACCGTCACTCGAAACCGAAAACCCGAAAACGAATTAAAACAATTATAGTTTCATTCTGTTGAGTTGCTAATTCAATTCATGAAAGAGATGTGCTAATCCGGTGGTCAAAGAAATATGCAAATCCAGTTGAAAATTGAATGCTAATCCGGTTGTCAAAGAAAGAAATGCGTATCCGGTCACAACTAAGAACTGTGTATCCGGTTACAACTGCGAACTGCGTATCCGGTTACAACTGCGAACTGTGTATCCGGTTACAACTACAAACTGCGTATCCGGTTAAGCTTGAAGCTGCTTATCCGGTGCCTTCAAAGATTGTACTAACGTCCTTGTGTCCTTTCTTTTGTCTTCTATAGAAACCAACAAAAATCAAAACCGTCCTTGTTCCTGACAACTTGGATCTTGGTCTCCTTCTTGTCTCAACCGGTGTGGACCACAAACAAAGAAAAAACCCAAAAAAACTTGAATAAGCTTTAAGAATATGCTACGTCCAATAGTTAACCACAATAAGCTCAAAATAAGTTCTTCTCGAAAAATAAGCCACGATAACTTCAAAAAGCTGTTTGCAACAACAAAGAGGCCACGAACAACAGTCTAATAAATAAGCTACAAGAAAGGTATGAACTTGTTTATAAATAAAAAACGTATAAAAGAAGGAAACAGACACAGTAGGCTTGATTGTAAAATAAATATGTGGCTACTTTTACTTGTCAAACCAAAACGCACCCTTATTGGTTTAAACAAAAACGCAACAAACTAGTGATTAAACCAAAACGCACCCTTATTTTGGCCTTATTGTTTGTGTTTTATCAAACCTACTGTTGCATAAAAGAAAACTGTTTAAAGCCCGAAAACAATTAATAATCCATGAAGGGAAGATAGTTAGAAGGAAAGAAAAAAATAAGCTAAGTGGAGATAAGCCCAAATAAGCTACAACCAACTGTTCGAATAAGCTTTACTTAAATTACCACAACTAAACTGTAACACCCCCAAAATGGGTCGCAGCGGAATATGGATCCGGGGCATGTTACTTTGAGATCAACAGCACAAGATATATATAAGAACCTTCGGTATTCTCTTACGCGCGACTGGGCCTAGGGCAATATACTTGGGCTTATTCGACACCGCATACAACCACAGTGGACATCAGGTCTAGATTAAATTTAAGGCTAGCCTTTACCCGTTTGAGCTATTACAACGTTTTTATTTTAGTGACTCGAGACCCTAATATAATTATGAAACGAAATTCCCCATTGTGTCGTACTCATTATTTTGAGGCCTAACACTAACTATCATGCCTTGATACTTGGTTTAATATCTAACGACTCACAATTTTCGTCTTTTGTGAGTTTGTATCCGAGGACATAGGGGTTTTATTGTTTAGAATCATTCTAGGCCAAATTTCTTTAAGCAGTTTTTTAATTTATTTGATTGATTTAAACAAAATTCATCTTTCACAATTGTTTATATCTTGTAATAATAGGAAGAAGTTTAAGTTCACCCAATCATGCTCATTTCAAACATCGTCATGCTTGATTTTGGCAGATTCTTCCACTTGTCTTGCTATATATGTTCGAGAAATTTACAGAATATAATGTCGTTGACTTATTATTTTAAAACGATGATGAGATTTGACTCTTTACTTCGTAGTGAAAAGATGCTGTTATATACATTCCCATTTTGTACTCATGTTTAGTAAGAAAAGCATTTAATCTATCATACCAAGCTTTGGGTGCTTGTTTAAGACCATATAAAGCTTTCTTGAGTTTATAAACATGATCCAGTTTTTCGAAGTCAATGAATCTCGAAGGTTGTGCCACGTATACTCTTACCTCATTGATTAAAAAGTTTCAGGAAAATTATAGTAAAACAGTGTGTTATGCCCACTTTTACGTCCATTTGAAATTAGCTTAAAATCTAGTTGCCTCAAGCATCAGCTAATAACTATTATAATAGACTTAATATAGAGACTGAGGGCTTAAGTTTAATGAATAATCGATGCCCTCTTGGTTGGGTTATAACCTTGGCTGCGGACTAACTAGCCTTTATTTCGAGATACAACACAGTTCTCGTTATTAATTTATTTCTAAATACCCTCTGAGTTCCCTATGATTGTCACTATTCTTAGGTTGTGGTTATAACTCCCAAACATCTTTTGCAAAGAATTGATTTAATTCTTCTTGCATAGCGATTATCCAACTTTAAAGCTTCATTCACATTCTTAGGTTCTATAGTTGATATAAAATAAAAGAAGTTACTTTGATTTTGGGCTTGTAACCTAAGAGTTCTTTGATTAAGGTTTTCTATGACATTTTCTAATGGATGGTTCCTAGATTCCTTAATATTGACAACTGCGTCAATTTCTAAAGTTTCATCCTCAATGTCATTTTTTAGATTTTTCTTTTTTCTCGGTAACCTTAATTGCTTTTCTTCATATAAGTCTTACATTCCACCAAGGGTGATGTCTGTTCTAGAAGGTGGAGAGTTTCTTTGAATGTCACGTTGATGATTTCTTCGATTTTCCATGGTGTGTTTGTTAAGGTATGATGTTGGCGTTTACTATTTTAGGAGTACCTAAAGTAACTCTTCTTATGACTTTGGGTCAATCGTAGACAAGGTACAGTTTTCGGTTTGTTATAGATTTAAGCACTTGCTTCCTCAAACTCCCGCTAAAGTAATCAAGAGATAGGTTTTCTACCTCTCAAGAGTTCTAAGGCTGTTCTCTACCTAAGTTGGCTCTAATTAGGAATTTCGATTGAGGATGTATGTTGAAGTATCTGCGGCGTTACACCAAAACTTTTGTAGTAATGATTGTTCATTCAACATGGTTCTACTCATTTCTTGTAGTGTCTTATTTTCCTTTCTACCACGCCATTTTATTGTGGAGTGTGTGGTGCCGAGAAGTTATGTGTAATACCGTTGGCATTACAAACTCTCCAAATTGCACTTCATTATCAAATTCTGTATCGTGGTCTGTCCTAATTGACACTATCAGACATCCTAATTGGTTTTGTATTTTCCTACTAAATATTTGAATTGATCAAAGGCTTCATTTTTAGTCTTTAAGGAATCTTTGTCCATGTAACCTAGAAGTAGTCGATATCTACTATTTCTATGGTGTAGAGATTTCATCTCTGTAGCTCTGTAGACGGATGGACTCTGAAGAGATCATATGAAGAAGTTACTCTTAAGCCATCTAGTCGTTGAGACTTCTTTCTTAGCTTTGTGAACTTGCGATGAGATTGTTTTCAATTTTAAGCATCACAAAAAGTGTTGATCAAACTTAAGCTTAGGTAAGTTTATTAAACTAGTTCCTTAGAAATAACGATTGAATGAGACGGTATCTAGCGGGACCTAATCTATATGCATAAAGTAGGATTTTTCATCAATCGGGTGCTATAGACAATAATTTTGTCTTTTGGCTTATTTCCTAATTTCATCACATATAAGATTTTCTTCACATATTACCTCTACCTATACTCTTATGTACTTAGTGATTTCTATCGTGTTCAGAGAATGTAGAAAGTTACTCATACATTTTATTATACATATTTGACACTACACTAAGCAAGTTAAATCTTAAGTTATTCTACAAAATGTTTACATCTTTCTATATTGAAAGAGTCATTAGAAATCGTACCTTTGCCAATGATGTTACCCAGAAGATTAATACCAAAAATGACGTTACCTTCATTATGTGCCTTATAGATTGAGAAGAGCTTTTGGTTAATCGTCATGTGTTTAGAGCATCCACTATCTTTTATCCACTCATCGGGTTCCAAGTCGACTCCAAGGCATATCTCATTTGATGCTTAAGCTACGAGATACGTTTCCTCTTTAGCCTTTTCATCATCTTCCTCACCGTTATCGCTCTAAGAACCTTCGATAAATGCTTTTTGGTTCTTGTCTTTCGGTGGTTTTGGACATTCTCCAATAAGATGATTTGGGTATCTACATCTAAAGCACTTCCTTTCACTTTTGTTGTTCTTGTCGTCTCGACTTCTTTGAAAGGTCTTTTTGTCGTTCCTAGGTTGTCTCACAAAACCTACCTCGTCTCTTGAAGAACTTTGTGATGTCTACATCCGCACATAGCAGTAATCCTTAGTCTTCATCTTCTGGAAGTCGAGCATTCTTCATCACTAGATTCCTTTTAGCCTTTAAAGCAAGAGATATCCTTTCTCCTTTAGCTTTAACTATTTTGGAATCTTTCTTGATGATCTTCTCATAGACTTTGAGGTTCCTGATGAGTTCATCAAGTGATAGTGATGTTAAGTATGTTCGACTCTTCTATCGCAGTTTCAATTTTGCCTACTCCATTTAGGATGTTGTAGAGCCCTAAGATACTTTCTAACAAAAAGTTCTTGCTTAGTCAGTAACCTTAATCAAGAGTCTTTTTAGTCTTTAGTAATAATAGTATTAAATTGAGCAAAAGCACTATCTATAGATTCGTCTTCAGAAATGACAAATTATTCATATTGTTGTACCAAAAGGTCAATCTTGTTATCTTTGACTTGGCTATTACCTTGATGGGTAATTAACAAAGTTTTCCAAATTTTTTTTGCCGTATTTCACATGAAAATTTCTTTCTTATTCTTTTCTAGGCAGAGCAGTTGTAAATAACATTTTTTGCTTCGTTATTTTTCGAATCTTTTCTTTAAGATCACCACTTGTTTTCAAAAGGGATGAGGAAGAACCTTATCTAATTGAGGTTTCTGGGATTTTGTTCAATGGTCGTTAAAAAATTGTTGGATCAAAAGGCTTCATGATGACCTTGGAGTTAATATTGCTAAGGTTAGAGTTACTACTGCTAGTATATATTACTACTGCTAATGGAAGTTAAGACTGCTCAGAGACTTAGCAGAAATACTACTATGTAATTAATACTGCTAGTATAAAAGTTACCACTGTTAGTGTAAAGTTGTACTGATAGTGGCTATGATTAGATACTACTTGAGTCCTAAAGTTACAAAGGTTTCGCTTTATCAGTTAGTAATGCTAGTGATACATTAGTACTGTGATGAAGATATAAAGTAAATTTTCTAAGTAGTTACTACTGCCTTGTACACAGGTTATGTGCCCTGAATGGAAAGTAAAAGTTATTGCTGCTGCTTACAACTGTTGAAAGATTACAACTGCTAGAAGAGTTTCTACTGTCAGAAGGATAAAGATGAAGATTGCTTATCAAGATTACTTATAGGATAAGTATGAGATATTTTTGTAAAAGATATGTATAAGTTATTTGTTAGAAGATCATGATAACTTAGGAAAATATTGTAAGCCTATTAGGACTCCTTGGTGTATAAAAAGAGGCCCTAGGGTATATACGAGTTGAATGTACCAAATTCACTTACATTCTTACATTCTTGATATTTAGCTTCAAGGTTGTAAACACATTCAGTATCTACACAGAGTACTCGTATAATTGATAATATTAATATTGGAGATTTTCAGTAATATCATTGTTCATATATTGTTCATAGAGTTTACCGTTTCATTAATATTCTTCTAAAGTATTAAAGAGTGGATTCCGCATACTCTTTAGTATTCACAAAGTTTCTACCATTAGTTGTTTTGAGATTATTCAAAGTAACACTTAACCGTTTTACAGCTAAGGAATCGATCTTAAGTTGGGTATCAACAAGTGGTATCAGAGCTTTGTGTTCCGAAAACTTTGATCTGAAGAAATAACAAGGAAGAACTCTTTACTATCAAGGACGAGATAGATCTAGGAAACTGCAACAAACCACTACTACTGCAAAGACCGATTCTTCAAATATGGTGGAATCATGATATGTGCGAGGCTAGGAATTAAGACAATACTTCAAGTACAAGACTATGCTCTATGGGATGTCATAGAGAATGGAAACTCATTCAAACCAGTAGCTCAAACAAGAACAAATGCTGATGGTACATCAACTTCACTAATACCAGGTCCTGTAACTACTGAAGAAAAGGCTCAAAAGAAGAATGATGTGAAGGCAAAAAGTATGTTACTGATGGCACTTCCTAATGAACATCTAATGAAGCCACAAAGAAGACTCAGAAGACTCTTCTGAAGCAAATGTACGAGAACTTTAGTGCTACAAGCACAGAGTCTCTTGACTAAAGTTTTATCAGGACTGTAGGAGATTGTATGTAAGCTGGCTATCTGTGGGTAGAAGATATTTCCAAGAAGATCCTCAATTTGAAATTTTTAAGAAAGCTGGCACGTCTGAGTGGTATACTCATGTTGTGGTTGGTGGATTACATTAGGAACATAGGAATCCAGGGGAGGAAGGACAAGGAAATATAAGCAGGAATAAACCTGATCTAGACACAATGAGCTTTGATGATCTCTACAACAATTTTAAGATTGTTGAACAAGAGGTTAAAGGAACTGCAAGCTCAAGCTCAAGCTCAAGTTCTCAGAATATGGCTTTTGTGTCATCCCCTAACAGTACTAATGAAGTTAATACTGCTTATGGAATGTGTTTAGTATTGCCTAAACATCAAGTCAGGCCCTTGCTAGCCACTCAAGTTAGCAATACTAGTATCTCAAGTTGTAATGCTAACTAAGTGATGACCTATTTCATGATTTTTTAAGCTAGTCAACCAAACGGAGTTTCGAGTTTTATATTGAGGCCAATTAAACATATCCATGAAGATGACAATAGAAGAGACTGGATTTAAAGTGGAGTAAGATTGCTGAGCATGAGGACAAAGAAGGTTTTTTCAGAAATAATGGTTAGAAAGATCACTATTCATTCGAGATTTAGTGACGACAGCTAGGATTATGACCAATCCAAAGTGGAGTGTTTCAACTGCCACAAGATGGGACACTTTGCAAGGGAATGCAGAAGACCTAGAAACCAAGATAACATGAACAGGAATAAGGGACAACTCTAGATGAGACGGTAAATGTGGAAGAACTTCTTCCAAAGCCATGGTTGCCTATTGATGGAGCTGGTTTTTGACTGGAGTATATGGAAGATGATGAAGTTACTATAAAACATGGCTCTATGGCTTTACTGAACTTTGAGGCTAATAATGATAAAACTTGTTCAAAAACTTGTCTAAAAAGCTTTAAAACTCTTAAAACTCAACTTGATGATTTAAGAATAAAGTTTAACAAATCTAAGTTCAATTTAGCTACTTATAAAAGAGGGTTAGCATCTATGGAAGAGCAACTTATCTTTTACAAAAGATTGAGGTTATTTTTTGTGAGCATGTTGCTGTTCTTAAAAAGTGATATTCATATTAAAGACTCGAACTGAGTATTGCTTTAAGAGTGAGTTAGAAAAGCTTAAACAAGAAAAAGAAAGCAATAAACTTAAAATTGAAATTTTTGATAATGCTTCTAAGAGTCTAGACAAATTAATAAGGAGTCAGATAACTGATAAAAGTAGAAAGGGTGTGGGGTTTGTAAGCTATAATGTTGTTCCACCTCCCCCTACAGGGTTATTTTCACCCCCAAACCTTGATTTGTCCAACTCTGGTCTAGAGGAGTTCCAATAACCTGAGTTTGAAGGCTATGGACCTAAGACTAGTAAGAATGTCAGTGAAGATACTTCTAATGAGGTTAGGGAATCTCCTGATGCCCCATTGGTTGAGGAGTTGGTGTTAGATGATAAGTTAGAGAAGAAAACTACTTTTCCTACTGTTGCTAAGATAGACTTTGTTAAAGCCAAACAACAAGAAAACCCAGTTAGGAAACCAGTTAAGTATGCTGAAATGTACAGGTCACAAACTCCTAGGGGAAATCAAAGAAATTGGAATAATCAGAAGTCCCAACAGCTAGGAAGTAACTTTGTGATGTACAATAAAGCTTGTTTTGTCTGTGGAAGTTTTGACCATGTGCAGGCTAACTGCAATTACCATCAAAGGAAAAGGGTGGTATCTGGAAATAATTATACAAGGGTGAATTACAATTATTCTGCTAAAAGGACTCACCCTAGTGCTCAAAGGAAAAGGGTGGTATCTGGAAATAATTATACAAGGGTGAATTATAATTATTCTGCTAAAAGGACTCACCCTAGTACTCAAAGGAACATGGTTCCAAGTAGGGGTGAGCATGGTGCGAATCGGTGCGGTTTTTGGCAAAAACCACATCGCATCCGCAATTGCGGTTTTTAAAAGGTGAGAATCCGCAATCGCGCGGTTTTTGCGGTTTCAGTTTTACGGTTTTGCGGGTATTAACCGCACCGCACCATCACTTATAATTTATATAATTAATGTGGATTTTTTGCGGTTTTTTGTTTACAATGTTGGTTTTTTCGGTTATAACAATGCATATATTTAAGGTAAACACACACAGTACCTTGAATATTATTGATAATATGCATTAGAAGCCTTATAACACACATTAAATAATCAATGAGCCGTTTTTCGGTTTTATAAAATTAATGTGTAGTGCGGTACGGATTTTGCGGTTCGGTTTTACGGATAAAACCGCAACGGTACCGCATTTTGCGGTTTTATTTTTTCCTAAAACCGATCTACCAGTTTTTGCCGTGGTGCGGTTTTTGTGGTGCGGGTTTTTGCGGTTTTGCGGTTTGCGGTGCGGTTTCTGCTCACCCCTAGTTCCAAGAGCAGTTTTAATGAAAACTGGCCTAAGATCACTTAATATTGCTAGGTCTGTTAATACTGCTCATCCCAAAACTATAGTTTATAGTGCTAGACCAATGTCACATTTTTTTAAATCAGCACAATCAACTGTAAAAAGGCCTTATCAAACAAAAACAACATTAACTAACAAAAATTCTAGCCAAAAAGTTAATACTGCTAAGGGAAAATTTTATACTGCTAGGCCAAATTCAGCAGTAGTTAATGCTGTTAGGGCAAATCAGGTTAACGCTGTTAAGGCCTCAGCATGTTGGGTTTGGAGACCTACCAAACTTGATAGTGCATCAATTACTTTGAAGAAACATAATTATGTTGATGCACAAGGCAGATCCAAGTCAGTGATGGCTTGGGTCCCTAAAGGAAACTAATTTCTTTATTTTTATGTGCAGGGCCATCCACAAAAAGAAGATCAAGGCTATGTTGATAGTGGATGCTCTAGACACATGACATGCAACATGTCCTATCTCTCAGACTTCAAAGAATTTGATGGAGGATATGTTACCTTTGGGGGAGGAGCTAAAGGAGGCAAAATTACCGGTAAAGGAACTCTTAAAACTGGTAAGCTTGATTTTGAGGATGTATACTTTGTCAAGGAGTTACAGTTTAATCTTTTTAGTATTTCACAAATGTGTGACAAAAAGAACAGTGTTCTTTTTACTAACACTGCATGTTTTGTTCTGTCTCCTGACTTTAAGTTAGCTGATGAAAGTCAGGTTTTACTTAAAGTTCCTAGAAAGAACAATATGTACAGTGTTGATATGAAGAATATTGTTCCTAAAGAGAGTTTAACCTGTCTTGTTGCAAAGGCCACACTTGATGAATCAATGCTATGGCATAGGAGGCTAGGTCATGTAAATTTTAAAACCATTAATAAACTTGTTAAGGAAAATCTTGTGAGAGGTTTACCTACAAAACGTTTTGAAAATGACCAAACTTGTGTTGCTTGCCTTAAGGGAAAGCAACACAAAGCCTCCTATAAGTCCAAAATTCAAAACTCTATTACCCAGTCTTTATTCATGTTGCATATGGACTTGTTTGGTCTAACTTTTGTGAGCAACTTAATGAATAAGAAATATTGTCTGGTTGTCACTGATGATTATAGCAGATTTACTTGGGTTTTCTTTTTAGCATCTAAGGATGAGACTAGTGGCATTCTTAAGAGCTTTATAACAGAGATAAAAATCTAGTTGATAAGAAAGTAAAAATAATTAGATGTGACAATGGAACAGAATTCAAAAATAAAGTTATG
>BQNB010063119.1:0-18478 GCA_026074375.1 Tanacetum coccineum
TAAGAGTATTCTTATGGACTCTAGTCTAGCTACAGGTGCATATGCTTCATCATAATCAATTCCTTCTTGTTGATTATAACCTTGGGCATCCAACCTAGCTTTATTTCTTGTTACGACCCCATTTTCATCAAGTTTCTATATACCCATTTTGTTCCTATAATGGTCATATCCATAGGATTTGGGACTAGTTCCCAAACATCATTTTTTTAAATTGGTTTAGTTCCTCTTGCATGGCCATTACTTAATTTTCATTTTTTAATGCCTCATTTATATTTTTAGGTTCTATTGTTGAAATAAATTGCTTTTGTCTTAAGCTTGCAATCTAAGAGTTCTTTGATTTAGATTACCAATAACGTTTTCTAGAGGATGAGTTTTAGATTATTTAATATTTACAATTTGATTATTTTCTAATGAAATGTCTTCAATATCATTGCCTATGGGTTTTGTTTTACTAACCTCAATAGCATCTTCTTCGACTAACTCATCATCTTCTAATGGTGATGATTTAGGCGAGAGAGGAGTTTCATCGAAAGTTACATTCAATGACTCTTCAACTTTCATTGTTTGTTTGTCAAGTATTATGTTAGCTTTACTATTTTGCGAATATCCTAGGAAAACACATTCGTACGACTTTGGGTCAAACTTGGTGAGGTAATCTTTTATATAAAGAATAAGGCATTTACTTCCGAATACTTTAAAATAGTTAAGGATTGGTTTCCTACCTCTTAACAACTTGTATGGAGTTTTTTCTAAAATACGTCTAATGAAAACTCTATTAATTATATAGGTTAACGTATCGACCGCATTACACTAAAATTTTTGAGGAATGGATTGTTCATTTAACATGGTTCTACTCATTTCTTGTAGAGTGCTATTTTTTCTTTCTACTACCCCATTAGATCGTGGAGTACGAGGAGCGAAAAAATTATGAGATATCCCATTTAAATCACAATAGTTTCCGAATTGCACTTCATTATCAAATTCCCGACCATGATTCCTTCTAATTGATACAATGGAACAACCTAATTTGTTTTGGATCATTTTGCTAAATATTTCGAATTTTTCGAAGGCTACGGTTTTATTTGCTAAAAATCTAGTCCATGTGAAGTAGTTCTAAGCATCTAGTTGTTGAAACTATATTTTTAGCCTTGTGACTTGCATGAGCTTGCTTTCCAATTTTGCAAGCATCATAAAAATGTTGGTTGTATTTAAGTTTAGGTAGATTTCTGTGAGTCCCTAAATGAATAGATCTTTGCAGCCTATAACGGATGATAGCCAAGATGTATAAATACAACTGACTATATAGATCATCTAATGATGCAAGGCATATTTTGTCTTCCGGTTTAAAATTCCAGTTTCTTTAAATAATTCCTCATTTCCGAATTCCCTTTACTATAACTTTTTCTCTTGATTATTCGTTAACGTGTCCGTAAATATTACTTTGCATTATTATCACATATGTTGACCTACACTAAGAAAGTTAATGTAATGTTAACCAAGTGCCTCAACATTTCATTATTAGGGAAGTCTTTGAGAAATCTACCATAGCCTATAAATTTTACCGCGCTAATTGCTTACCAAAATTACTTTCCCTCCTCCGTTTAACCTTTGATAAAGAAAACAACTTTCGATTATCGGTTCTGAGTGTTTTTGGGAGCATACCACTATCCTTAATCCACTCATTGGTTTCCAAAGTTGATTCCTAAGCATATTTCAAATCGTGTTGCTTGAGCTACAGACAAGTTTCATCTTTAGTCTTTTCCACTTCATCTTCTCCATTGTCGCTCCATGCTCCTCCAATAAATGCTCTTTGATCGTTAGTTTCTTTACGCTTGAACTTTTCCACCATGAGGTGATGTTGGATCACCACATCTAAAACATTCTTCTTTGCACTTTTAACCATAACCATCATTTCTACTATTTGAAATGTTTTTTTCTATCGCCTCGTGTGTCTTACAAATCTTCCTCGTCTCTTGAAGAATTTCTTGAATTCCTTTACGGCCATAGCATACTCTTCGTCTTCACTATCGGAGCTTGAGCTATCTTCATCACTTACTTCATTTTTCACCTTTAATGCAAGAGATCTACTTTGTTCTTTCTTTTGCCTTTGACCATTTCGAAATCTTTCTTTATTACTTCTTCATAAACTTTCAAGTTTCCAATAAGTTCGTCAAGAGGTAGATGGTTGTTAATCTTGAATTCTGTCAAATCGCCATGACTTTCGCGCAGCCAGTTTTAGATGTAATGCCCTAAGATATTTCCTAACAAAATTCATGCTATAGAAATACCTCATCAAGTGCTTAAAAACTATTAAGTATAGTGTTAAATTTAGCAAATGCGCATTATCTATTGTCGTCCCCTCTTCCCGGAATCATAAATGTTATCATATTATTGAACAAGAATCTATTTTGTTAGCTTTGACCTTGATTATTACCTGTCTGATGATTGAAAATAAAGTAAATCAAATTTCTTTTGTGTTTGACACATAAAAATATCTTATCGTATCTTTACGTGGCAAAGCATTAAAATTACATTTTAGCTTCATTATTTTTCCAACTTTCTTGTTAAATCATCATTTTATTTATGAAAAGGTATCAACTTTATCCTTTTGTAGTTTTTGGATTATTTGAAAAGAGGTAAATCACCATCGGTAATTACATAATGCCAAGATCTAGATCGTTTGACATCACATAAGTTTCGAATCTAGTTTTCCAATAAATAAAATCTCATCACCTTCAATAGAGTGGTCTTTGCATAAATTGCCCTTCTAAATATTTTTCCGATTCCATATGAGTCGATTCAAGTTTTTAAAATACAATTATTTTAAAAATCATGTTTAACGTGCTCTTGATACCAATTTGTGGAAAACTAGAAGGTTGAAAGTTTAACCCTTTTTAATTTAAAGGATATTAAAGGTGTTAGGTAAAAATTCTACTATTCGACTTTATTGAATTCAACCACATCGCACAATATGACAATATACATTATCTAAAAAACAATTAATACATAGTGATAGTGTGAGAGAAATAATGTTAAGACAAGAAGATAAAAGTAAGTAAACAATCAAACCACAACGCAGGATTTATAGTGTTGGGGGGTCAACGAATCAACCTCTTTGCCCCTACTCCTACTCCACGAAGCACCTATCTCACAATTTTCGATCACATGATCAACATACTCCTTAGTGCGAAAAACCTTACACAACTTTCGCTTATCTTAATTTCCGACACTAAGCTAAATGTCGAGTTCTAATCTTAGCTAGAACCAATCTACTACAATTTCACAACTTCACTACACAACTTTGATTCACGACTACACAACTTCTTCACAACCTTAGTTTTTCTTCACACCACGAATTCACCAAGCCACTACTATAATCTGACTAACTAACACTACAGAAAGATCACCAAGATTCCAACGTATACTTACAACACTCACCCTAGATCAGCAACTACACAACTTTACAAGATTTACAATGATTTACAAGTTATATATGGAATGCAATAAGATTGCATACAACACACAAGAGGTGTAATACTTCTTCACTGATGATGGAAGTTCTCTTCTCTTCACATGAGGTAATTGACTTGGATCACTTGAAACAAATCTTTGTGATTAAATTGATCAAAGGATTTAATGAGATGTGTGGCTTTTTTAATCAGAAAGAATGAGCAAAAGGTGAGAAGAATAGTAGGAAGAGTCCATATTTATAAGAACATTTCTAAGAGCGTACCACCTATGGGCGGTCCCTTAAAGATAACGGGGCCTCCCGTGTATTTAAGGGGGCCTCCCTAGAACTAGGCTTCCCCCACAGTTTATGTGTCCATTTGTAAGGGAGAAATTTCTGGAACTTTTTCTGAACCCTGTTTTAGGTCCGTAAATTTGAATTTCAAAATATTTATTTTGAATAAAACATTTCTTTTAATTGTAGAAAATGTTTTGTAATGTTTATAAAAATGTTTACAACATTTTATAAAAGTGAGAGGTTGAATAAAAATTTCCTTTGATCATAAAATGCATTAAGCATTTATTTATTCATACCTTTAAGTGATATAATTTTCAAAATGAAAATTTACTACTAATTACTTGTTTACGTTTAATTTTACATTGAATGTTTTTGTATTTTGTGATTATCAAAACGTAAAGATGTGAAAAATATTAATAATGTTTTTAGGCATTACTTCTATCAATAAAAAAATTTAAATTTTGATATAAATTAGGCATATTGATGTAAAAATATGGACAAGTAAGCGTTCTAATTCTCCTCCCCCACTTGAGATATACAACGAACTTGTTGTATAAATATAACATTAAAACAGGAATTTAAAGTATTAGAACGAGAAACTCCCCTGGGGTTTGCTCGGTATGATCCTCCATGTTGCGTTTATGAGCAAGAATGTGTGTTGTAAATGTGTCTGGATACCAGCATGACTACAACACTCATGAATTCCAGAAAATAAGCAGTCCACCAAATTCATCTTTTCGTTCAGAAGGTCTTGTATTAAACATAAGAAAATAATTGTAATTCTATCTCCGTGTATTCGGTTGGTTAGAAAACAAAATAAAAACCTAAAACTGTACAGGAAGTCGATACGCCGTATCGCGCAGAACTAGGATAACCCGTATTTGTATAACCTGTAAAAAGTATCTTAGAAGTACGTCAGTCGCCTAAATGATGACGTATTCCTTAAATGAATACGCCGTAGATAGACTGAACTACTATAAGTTTAAATCTGAAAAATAAAGTATTGGATAAGAGTCCTACAAAGCAATACGCCGTAATCCATTGAGGTTGATAACGCCGTTATAAGACATTTTGGATGACAGTACTCTTAAAAAATAAAAATCCATTCTAAGGTTTCTCGTCGCAAGCAACTTTTGTTTACTAGCAAAGTCCTTTAAGTTAACCTTGTCCTTCAGCTTCTTAAACCTCCAACTCATGAATGCTCACTGTGTCCACATGTGTAGCCCAATCTTCCTAACTCCGCATATATACCCTATTATTCGGTCCTAAGATCAAATACACCCGTGGATAAAAAGAAGCTTTTAAGCTTGAAACGGTGCTAAATTCCATTTGGCTCACTATAGCACTTACCTTCAGTAATTGGTCCATCTTGTTGCCTGTTCATTAGTTAGGGTTCAAACTCGATGTAAAAAAATGCCAATTGATAAGTCACATCGTCGTTACCATTATAAATGGTAATCAAAACCATCAAACTAAGCGTTTGCCATCATCACAAATTTCTACTCAAAACGTTTTCCATACAATTACTTCACCCTTGTCTTGACTCAGTAAGCATCCATATTTTTCAACAACACTGCAAAAAATTGTTTACAACATAAATGTTTCTGAAAAGAAAATAGCACTTCATAAGGCTTCCACAACATTTTCCCCCTACATTTCATTTTATCGTCATTTTAAATATAGAACATTTTAGACAAAATATTGATTGATAAAATTAGAAAGAGTTTCATTGGTTTCGAAAACCTATCATGCATTGAAAACTGCAAGTTTATAACACAATCAAATATGTCAACTTTCATCAATATCACAAAAATTTAAGTATTCATCAATTCCTCAATCTCTTCATTAGCATTCTAGTTTTCGTACCCAATAGGGTTATCATAGTTTCACCATCTTAATCGTTGTGAAAGACCTAAGTCTTCTACATGATATTAAATAAACTAAACTTACTGGATCTCCTACTCTAAGGGGGTTTATTTAGATCATTTAGTTTGATATAGTCTCCATAAGTCGGGTCAAGTGATCTATTCAAAATTAAAGCTTCTCCCAATAGTCTAGCTTGTAAATCAAGTTCTATTCGTTCCCTTTGTTGTAATGCATAAACTCTCTTGATTATATTACTAGTAGGTTTATCACTTTTAAACATAATTTTGTCATCCCTTACTCTTAAAGTAATCTTTCTTTTAAACACATCAATCTTAGTGTGAGTAGTAGACAAGAATGGTCTTTCTAGGATCAAAGGAACTTTGATATCCTCTGGCATATCTAAAAAATGAATTTATTTTTTGATTACAACCAGTCTACAATTAAGAACAAATTTATCGATACCTACTAATACATTTTCGACAATACCCTTGGGACGTTTTATTGTTCTATCAGCCAATTTAACTATCAATTTAGTTAGTATGAGCTAATTCACCTAAACCTAGGTTGGTAAAGGTTGAGTAAGGCATAACACCTACGCAACTCATTGTATCTGCTAAGGCTTTCAAAACAAGATATTATTAAAAAACAAGTATAAGTATAAACTCCCTAGTCTTTTCCCTTAGAGGTAGAGAATCATCAAGAAGTAGCGAGTCATGCACGTTCATTGATGCTTCGATTCGGTATCCTATTCTCGGCTTTTCCATAAGCAATCTCTTCAGTGTCTCCTTCTCTTCATAACTATCATCAATCAATCGATTTGGAAAAGGAATTATCGATTGACTTGGCTTGAATAACTGCATTCTGTTTTGGTGGCTCGATGCGGCGTATCACATAGGCTTGATACGGCGTATTGAGGGTGTTTTAGTTTCAGCAGTAGTTGAAATTGACTTGACATGATCTCTCGGGTTTATTTCGGTCGAGCTAGGAAGACTTCCAGATCCCATTTCTTGAAGTACCTTGCTCATTTGCCTGATCTGAATTTCCAAAGCTTTGATCGAGGCTCCTTGATTTCTAATAGCAGCATCTATTGCAGCTCGAATTTCCTTGATCAAGTTAGAGTTTTCATCGTGTCTTTTAGCAGATTCAGCCATAAACTTGCTCAGTGATTCTTCTATTGTTTGTCTTCGCTCTTGATACAAAGGATTTCCATTGTCTCTTTGGTAGAATCCCAGAGCAGCTGCTTTATATCTTTCTCCTTGGGGGAATGGTACTCCAAATTGAGTGTAGTATGCTTCTTCAAATGTTTTTCCTTCTTCTTTAAGAGAATAATCCTTAGTGTAGTGAGTTCCATTGCATGATTCACATCCTACTTGAGCAGCATACACTCTTTTATTCACTTTCTTAATCTCCCTTCCAAGGTTGTTTAGTTGTGCTTGAATGGCAAATAATCCATCAGAAGTGTCATATACATCCTAGTCTATAGACGTTCCATTGTGGCCATTTTGAGAGGAATATCAGACCTTGTCCCTTTAGTGTGCTTTCTTAGCATCAGTACCTCATAGTTGTATGGCACCCTTGGAAACAAAAATTTGTCTAGTAGTACATCAAATCCTTATAAAACAAGAAACACCTTCCTCTTATCTGTCAAAATAATGCAAGACCACTTATTAAAAAAGATCCTTGAACTTTCCCAAGCTTGTAAAGAGTTTCGTCAGTTCTTGTTGAAAGTATTGATCCTCTTCCTTTTTTTTTAGACAGTTCGGGCTATGTGACATATATTCTCAAAAAATTCTTCTTAAGAATTTTCCAAGTGAAATCCACCAAATGGTTCGTTTTCCTTAAGCCATCTGACTAATCGCGGCTTCCAGAAGTGACAAGGTAAAACTCGAAAGCATTATATTGATCTGAGTTACTCATATATGGAATAGGTCGCAATCTCAAAACTTTCTCAATAAGCTCATTTTTCGTCTTCATAGCCCGATGCCACGCAAGTGTTACAGGTAGTTCATTGAGAAATAGCCTTTCAAACTCAAAGGACTTATCATCAATCATCATAGCCTAGCAAACATCCCGACCATAATCTTCTCAGGTCTTCATCAGAATTCTTCCCATATTGGTGGTTCCCCACATTGCATTGTAGACATCATCTTTCAGCACTGGTTCTCGTATACAAAAATAAAGAAAAAATACATGTTCGTCCCTATGGTTTATACCAAACATCACGTTTCGTCCCTAAATCCATTTTAATTACACTAGCGTCCCTAATATTAAACTGGAACGGCTGTTCGTCGTCCCTATTTGAATGGTCCGTTAACTTTTCCTCGTTAGTCTAATTATAAAAAGTTATTTTTGTCTATTTGCTCTTGTCACCACCATTTTAAAATGGACGAAACGTGTAATTTTATACAATCACCTTAAAAAAAAGTACCAATTTTTTTTACTTATAATTATTAATTATAAAGTATTATAATTAACGATCAATTAATTAAAAAAAAACTTTATAAGAATCAAATTAAAAAAAAATTAATTTTCTTTTTATAAAAAGAATTTTAAAACAAAAATTTATATTTCGGTTTCAGTTTACGAGCAATAATAAAAAAATCTTTAAAAAAAGTTTTAATTTTTTTAATTTCGGTTTTCAGTTTAACGAGCAATAATAAAAACCAAATTTTAAATTTTTTATTTGTTTAGTTCAGTTAACTACGAATAATAAAAAAATCAAATAAGCTATTTAAAACTTATTTTGACCTACAGTTTCAAAGGAGCTTTTAGAAAAGCTTAAAAACAAAGTCAAAGACTTAAAAACTATGAAAAACAGATTGAAATCAACTAAAAAAATGCTTGTTAAAGAAAAACAAGGTGACCCAATAGGTTTTATACCAAAATGACCCACTTTCACCTTTGACCCAAACACCCCTTTAACTTATCAATTTTATATTTTAAAACTGATTTAAAGAGTTTTAATCAAGGTTTTTGAAAAACAGATATTACACATGCAATGTAAAGCTAAAATAAGCAAAATGAAACAACAAATAAGCAGTAAATTAAGCAGATAAGAAATAAGCAGTATAAAAGGCAAAAATGGCAGTTTAAAGTAAAAACATAAACAAAGGACAAATAAGCATAACTAAAAGACAAGTAAGCATAAAACAGTACAATAAGCAACAATAAGTAAGAAATAAGCAGAAAATAAGCACTTGAATAGTAAAAAGAAAAAAAATTAAAAAGTGAGACTTACAAAAGTCCAAGCTTTTGAGAATGAATAAAACACAACCAAACCTTTATCCTAACACCTCCCATGAGGTTCTAACCCATGGCCATCCATTACCAACCATGCTCCAAGATTCTTCAATATTTTTGGTGATTTTGGGTATTTTTAAGATTTTTTTAACTTTCCTTAAGTAATTTAAACTTAAATTAAAACAGGTTGGTTAAATGTCTCAATTAGAGCTTAAAACAGAGCTTATAGTAGGTTTTTAACAATTAAGAACAATACAAATTCAAAGGTTAACTTAAAAACTTCCAACTTTCATTAATATTAAAAACAGGATTACAAGACTTGTAAATTAAAAGACAATAATTAAGAATGACTTAAAAATAAGCTAGGTTCAAACTACATGCCTCTATGGGCTTACAAAGTGCCCTATATATAGAACGACTAAGTCTTGGTCTTGTTGTCTTCACACGTTTGTGCTTCTTTGCTGAGAGAAAACAAGAGTGTGTTTGTTGTGAGAGGTGAAATCAGAAATCATCATAACCCTTTATTTTGTGTGATCACCAAGCAAAACGATCTCAACCCTCAACTTCTTGTCGTTTGTTATGGACCAATGTGGTTTCATGGGATTGCCAACATGGCAATGAGTCCCATGTGATGGAGTGGGGTAAGGGTTTGTGACGTTTTTGTTGTTTAGTTGCAGAAGGGCAGAGGATTGAAGAAGCATGAACAGGGCAAAAATGGCGGGAGATGAAGTTTTGTGTTTGTATCTGTTTTGGTGCAACAGGGTGAGGGTTTGGGATTTTAACAAAAATGGCCCTTCAACTAGTATGTTGTTGTTGCAGTGATCGTCCTTGTGGTGGTGTAAAGTTTGGGGGAGTTGGCAAAAACAGCCCTCCATTGTTATAAGGGTGTTTGCAAGGTTAGTTCCTAAAGGGGCTAACGACAGTTAAGTTGAAGGGGTTATAAGGCTAACACAGTTAAGTGTCAAATGGGTTTTGATTTTGGGATTTTTATATAGTGATTGGGCCGGTTAATGTATAAAAGTGTATTGGGTTATTTTAAAAGGGTTAAGTGAGAGTAATATATAAGTGGGCTGACCCGAGCCCACTAGGTGGGTACGGGTGGGCCCACTTTTGGCAGCTTAGGATTTTGGGTTCGGTTTTATCATCGGTCGTATTTTATTTGGATAGGTTTCTAACTAGTTCTTTAGATGCTAATGATTGAATTAAAGGGCATTTAAAAAAACTAGCGTGACCTAATCTTCTCCTATGCCACTAGTCTGGTGAAGTTTCGTCCAATGTTGCAAGGCATATTGTGTCTTCCGGTTTATTTCCTGTTTATTACATTTATTCCTCCTGTCCTAAATTCCTTTACAATATAACCTTTTCGTCTTGATTATTTCCTTTTCGTGTTGGTAAATATTACTTTGTATTTGTTATCACATATTTGTCCTACACTAAGCAAGTTATATGTTAAGTTATCTGCGTGCTCAACATTTTTTATTATTAGGGAGTCTTGAGAAATCATACCTTTGCCTATGATTTTACTGCGCAAGTTGCTTCCAAAGATTACATTTCCTCCATTGTATGCCTTTGTATAAGAAAATTGGCTTTCTTTTGATTTACCCCGGTCTGTGTTTAAGCATCCACTATCTTTAATCCAACTATCGGGTTACAGTGTTTTATTCCTAAGGATATTTCATCGGGCGCTGTCGAGCTACAAGACCTAGTTTCATCTTTAGAGTCTTTCCATTTCATCTTCTCCATTATCGCATCCAGACTCCTCCATTAAATGCTCTTTGATCGTTGTTCTTTGACGGCTTTTGGAACATTCATCAATGAGGTGTTTTGGGATCACCACATTAAAACATTGTCTTTATTTTACCATAAACCATCATTTTTCTTTTTTACTTATTTGGAATGATTTTTATATTCGTGGTTGTCTAACATATCTTCCCCGTTTCTTGAAGAATTTCTTGAATTCTTTTACGGCCATAGCTACTCTGCAGTATTCACTTTCGGGAGCTGGAGGGGTCTAGATTCATCACTTACTTCATTTTTTTCACCTTTAATGCAAGAGTTTACTTGTTCTTTCTTTCCTTGCGTTTTTGAAATCTTTCTTTTATTACCTCTTCAGAAACTTTCAACGTTTCCAATAAGTTCGTCAGAGGTAGGTTGTTTAGATCTCTTTGATTCTTAAATCGCCGTGATCTTTTGCGCGGATTTTGGATGTTAATGCCCTAAGAAAAACTTTCTAACACAATTTTTTGGTAGAAATAACTTCATCAAATGCTTTTTAAAATAGTAATAATAGTGTTAAATTTTGCAAAGGCATTATCTATTGATTCCTTTTTCGGAATCATAAAATTGTTCATATTGTTGAACATAGAAGATTTTTTGTGATTTGACTTTTATTACCTTGATGAGTGATTAACAAAGTATCCCAATTTTTTTTTGCGGTTTGGCACAGAAAAATTCTTTCATATTCTTTACGTGGTAAAACATTATAAATTACCATTTTAGCTTCATTATTTTTAGCAAGTTTCTTTTTAAGATCATCATTTTATTTATGAAAAGGTACAATTTCATCCTTTTTAGTTTCGAGATTATTTTGAATAGGAGGAAAATCACCATCGGTAATAACATGCCAAAGATCTAGATCTTTTGACTTCACATAAGTTTCGAATCTATTTTTCCAATAAATAAATCCATCACTTTCAAATACTGGTGGTCTTTGCATAGATTGCCCTTCTAAATATTTTTCCGATTCCATAGATCGATTCAAGTTTTAAAATACAATTTATTTTAAAAATCTTGTTAGCGTGGTCTGATACCAATTGTGGGGAAAACTAGATCGAAGGGGGTTTGAATTAGTTTTCACGCTTTTAATTTTGGTTTTAAAAAGTGTTTGTAAAAAATTTTAGTTCGACTTTATATTAAATTCAATACTTGACACAATATAAGCAATATACATAAAATCTAAAACAAATTATAGATAACATGAGAGAAAAGTAATGCAAGACAAGAGATAAGAGTAACGAACATCAAACCAACAACGCGAGGATTTATAGTTGGTTTCGGCACGATGCATCTTCGCCAACTACTCCACTTCCCGAGCTCACCTAACTCGATAGTTTTTTTCACTTGTCACAACAAGCTCCTTTTATGGCAGAGAATACTGTACACAACGTTGCATAACCGATATTTCGACACTAAAGCCTATATGTCCGAGTCCTAATCTTCAGCTTAGAAACAAGTCTATCACATCAAACTTTCAAGTCTTGTTCACGACTTCACTACTTCAGACTTCTTCACAACTTCAAGATTTTCTTCACACCACTACCTTTTTTCACAACTATCTAGCACTACTCGGTAAGATCACCACGATCTAACTATACTTACAAAGATCGCCAAGATCTAGCAACTACACAACTTTACAAAATTTATAAAAGATTTACAAGTTATGATATAAATGCAATAAGATTGCAACAACACACAAAGGTGTAATTCTTTTTCACTTGATGATAGAAGTATTCTTCTCTTGCACTTGATGAATTGAGCTTGGATCACTTAGAAAGAAAGCTTTATAATTAAATGATCAAAGGATTTTAGAGAGGATATGTGGGTTGTTTTGGGCAGAAAGAATAAGTGCAAAAGGTGAAAAAATAGTGGGGAAAAGTCTAGTATTTATAGGACAGACTGGGGGAGCGTCTACCTAAGGGCGGTTCCCTTAAATAGGTGGGCGGTCCCCTTAAAATTAAAGGGGCCACCCGTGTATTTAAGGGGGCCGCCCTAGGCTAGGGCCTCACCAGTTTGTCTTTTGTGTAGGGGGAATTTTCTGGAACTTTTCTAGCCGTTTTATGTCCGAAAATTTGAATTTTAAAATGTTTATTTTGAATAAAATATTTTTTTAATTGTAGAAAATATTTTGTAATGTTTATAAAATTGTTTACAACATTTTATAAAAGTTTGAGGTTGAATAAAAATTTCTTTTGATCATAAAATGCATTAAGCATTTATTTATTCATTCCTTTATGTGATATAATTATCGAAATGAAAATTTACTACTAATTACTTGTTTACGTTTAATTTTACATTGAACGTTTTTATATTTTGTGATTATCAAAACGTAAAGATGTGAAAAATATTAATAATGTTTTTAGGCATTATATTTTATTAACACATCTTATTGTAATTGTAAATTGCACAAGCACAAAATATAATAATATTCTCTCTAGTTCAAAAGTGGACTAACCACGATTGCATAAATCATGGGAACCACTATAAATTTTTGTGTGTTCTGTTTCCACATTTATGTTCTTACTTTTACATTCTGGTATGCTTGTAAGGCTCTGGAAGTCTCTGGTAGCCTCTGAGAGCCTTTGTCTACCTCGGTCTGCTTTGTTGTGGTGTTAGACATCGTTTATTTCCCTTCAAAGTGGTATCATAGCCAAATTCGGTATTCAACAATGACTGAAGATGGTAGAGTTAAGATCGATTGATTTGATGGCCGAGATTTTAGTTTTTGGAAGATGAGGATTGAAGATTGCTTATATCAGAAGAAGCTACATGAACACTTACCTTAAATAAATCCAATTGGGATGAAGCAAGAAGACTGGGCTTTGTTGGATCGGCAGGCTCTGGGTGTTGTAAGACTTTCGTTGGCAAAGAACATAGCCGTCAACATTGTGAATGAGAAAAATACTTTTGGTTTACTCAAGGATTTGTCCAACATGTATGAGAAGCCTAGTGCTTTAAATAATGTTTTCTTGATTAGGCAACTTGTGAACACGAAGATGACAAAGGGTGCGACTTGTGACAACCGTGACTTGAGCAGGTTAGTCAAACCGTTAGAGTTAACTAAAGTATTTATATGTATTATAATTGTGTGCTTATGTGATTTTATATGAGTATTTGATATCAATTCGTGATGTGTGTTCATCTATTAGTGATTGAGTTGTGGTTTTGGTAGCTGTTTCATTTCTTTCACATTTTGTGACATTGGAAATGATAGCATGGTTTTATGCGTTATCGTGTTATTTGGTGAATAATTGAAGTATGAGCGTAAAGAGTATATAATGTATTCCTAGGAATGAATTAAGTCTAGTATTTAAGTTAATTAAGCGTAAGTCTTTCTAATTTAGGGAAGTAATTTATGAAATGAAATTTATAAATAGTAAGTTTAAAACTAGTTTTATTTAAAAGGTTTACTAAGTTAATAAGGTTTAATAATTAATAAAGGGTTTTTTTTATAAAAATAACAAAATAAGGGTAAATATATATTTAATAATATATAATAATTAAAAATAAAAAAAAAATTAAAAGGGGTGTTTTGTTCGGCCGGTTATAGGAAAAGAAAAAAAGGAAAACTAGTATGACTACAATTAGGAAACTAGGTATTATAAATACAAATCAAGAAAACCCTAAATTAGTTTTTTCTCTCCCCCTCTCTCTTGGCCGGTCGAATCCCCAAAGAAAAAGAAGAAAAAATATTTTTTTTCCAAGAACAAGGTGGTGATTCAAGTGTAATCGGGTGAAAGGTTTAGGTATGTTTTTAATTAAGTTCTTGTTTAATTTTTCTTATAATTAGTAACTTTAATTGATGGATAAATTAGTGTTTCATTAAAATTCAGTAAATATGTTAATATGATCATTAGTGATCAATTCGGGTGTAATTAATGGTGTTTGGATGCGTTTGATTAGGTTTAGATGTTGTTAAATTCAAAATTAAAATTAAGCAGATTTTTAGGTCATCTTGTAAGTGTCATAACTTGGTCATACGGATGGCTTTTATTGATTTTCTTGAGCCTAAAAATATCTACAGAGAGTCTACTTTCAAACCCCATTAGTTTCATGAATTAAAAGTGAGTGGAAGTCTGTCAAAATAATTTTACAAGATTCGTTGTCAAATCTGAGTTTTTGGAGAAGATTCTGGTTTGTGTTTGTGAGGTCAAAAACCATATCAAAACATCTTTTTAATTGATGGGATTTCTATTGTAGCAAGTTCATAATGTGTATGATTTTTTAAAATTTTTGTAGAATTTTCCTAAGTGTTTAAATTGGTCTGATCGAGCTAAACTTTTTGATGGTCAAATCAGATCCGAATTTGAGTACTTTGTAATATTGAATTTTTATAAAATAGTTAGGCTCAATATTATTTTTTCTAAAAAATCACAGTAGTTCATAACCCATTGGGAAGGTAGGGAATGAAAGGGAAGAAGCTAATTTGATCAGTTAGCATTTTATTTGTGGTAATAAAGTAACTATAAAATTCTGCCGAAAAACTAGAAAACTGGAATAAGGGATTTGGAAGTATTAGGGTATAAGTAAGGTATGGAAAGTGTGATAAAGGGTTTATAATCATAATATGAACATAGTAGTCCATTAATTGATTGTTACATCGTCTTGGGCATTTAGCCTAATCGCGTGTTACATGGGTGTTATTTGTGTTTAGTTGATTTCAAGGAATTTGTGAAGTAGATGTGCATCAGGTGAGTTTCATAGTCCTATTTTTCCGTTTTTATATTGGGATGAAAATGATGCAAATATTTTGAAATGTTTTATTGCTGTGATTATGTGTTTTAAATGCGTATGGACATTACATGACTATTATATGACTATGTGTTATTTGGGATCGGATGAGTACGCCTACCCAGTGTGATTTGTGTTATTTGGGATCGGATGAGTATGCCTACTCAGTGTTATTTATGATATTGATTGAGATCGGATGAGTACGCCTACTCAGTGTTGGTTATGGTACCATGGGAGCGAATGGGTTCGCCTACCCAATGTGATATGTTGTGTGGTACATTCTGGGTGAGCTTGGTTGCTTATAGTGCCAGCTATTCTAAGCCCGAATGTGAAATTTAGTATGTGAATATGTTGATTTGATTTTGGTTACATGCTAGCATAGGTTCATGATAGTTCATGATTGTCCTACATTGTTTTGATAATCACAGTGAAAGCGAGTATTATTGCGTGTCTAAAACCTATGACTCTCACCAACATTATTGTTTACATTTTAAGCATCATTTTCAGGTGAGCATCTTGAGAAAAGTGAAGTTAGGAAGCTTGGATAGTAAGACCGTAGGCTTGCATGTGGAGTTTATCTCCTAGTTTTCTTTTCGCACCTTATTTGGATTCTTTGAATGTTTTAGGTTTTGGAATATTTAGTTTGTCTTTATATTGGCGTGGCACTTTTACCTCAATACAAGACCCTGTTTTCATGTGTTTGGTATTGTCATGACACTTTGTGTCCATTTTTGTTATGTTTAATGCATTTTAGTTCTCTCTATTGTTGACACCATTGTGTTGTGATGATACCCATGACGTTACGCCTCGTGTTTCTGCCTTGGCGGGGTGTGACAGATTGGTATCAGAGCCAGGTTTATAGAGAAGTAGGTAGTTGAACCTAGACTATAACCTAGGGGTCCTTCATATAGTTGCATACTAGGATCTATGTGTTTAGCTATCTAGGCATTTTGTTTTCTTGCCTTTCTCTGAGTTTTATTTCGACCTATGGGCTACTCGATATCCGAAGATCCAGAAGAGGAGCCTCTCGAGTAACCAAAGGAGGAAGGGTAGTTAGAAGAGCTGGAGGAGAAGGCCGACTTAGATCTCCTGTCGGATGCTCGTAGCAAGTTTGGACTCGCGGAGTCGGGTGACTCTTGCGAAAGCAAAGTCAAACCCAAGCGAAGCCCAGCATAAGTTTATCTCGTCTCTTACCTCGACACGTTGCTATCGATGATTTCCTTCGGATATTACGTAATTTTGGGCACTTTGAGGCCTTCATTTTCTTTCTGTCGTTTCTGATTTTATCTTTATATTAATAAATATTGTTTTGATGGAGCATTGTTTTTTTATGAAGTCGTGTAAGATGTGCAATGTGGTATATGTATATATTGGTACGTTTCATTGGTTCTTTCTATTAGTGTATATTATTGTAGTATTATGTACTGTAATTGTATAAAGCCCATATTGTATCCTCTCTAAGGCTTGGCCCAATGTGTGGGAACCCTATCTCTCTACTTGTATAAATACGTGTGTAACTATCAATACCAATCATATCATTCACACAGCTAATATGGTATCACAGCCATAAAAACTTTCCTGATTTCCCTCCACCTTCCAAAAATTTCTGTCTCCTCTCCCCTCCTCCACATACAGCCGTCATCTCCTCCCCTAAAAACCTTAATCTTATTCCTGCATCACTACTCTCCCCCAATAAACCCAACTCGCTTTCATGGCTGGTGACGATAACACCCCTCCCCCATCAACCAACAGCACCAACGAGAAACCCTATGTAATCACTAATATCAAAACATACATACCCCTCACGCTAGACCTTGATGAGTTAAATTACGACTCGTGGAGAGAACTTTTTACTTTACACTACAAAAGCTTCGGAGCCCTTCACTTTCTTGAGCGGACTTCGTCGAGTCCGAGCCAGAGCAATGAGGAATGGGGAAAAATTGACTCCCTCGTCAAGTTGTGGATCTTTAGAACGATCAGCAAACCCCTTCTTCAAAGGGTACTCAAGAAGAACAAGAGTGCAAGCGAGGTCTGGAAGATGCTAAAAGATGTGTTTCACGATAACAAGTAGGCAAGAGCTATGCAATTGGACAATGATCTCCGTAACATTGAACTCGGAAACCTCACCATCACCGAGTACTTTCATAAAATCAACCGTTTGGCAGATCTCCTTGATAACATTGATGCACTAGTGGATGAAATTTTTTTGGTGACATATGCCATCAATGGACTTGGAGATAAATACGAGCAAGTCACGGGGATAATTCGTCATCTCGATCCACCTCCCACGTTTGCTCAGACTCAATCCATGCTACTGCTAGAAGAAAGTCGTCTTGCACGAAAGTCCAATCGTCCATCTGCTCGTGACTCCACTTCATCCTCACCACATGTCCTTCTTGCTGCTACCTCAAACAACCGCAACAACTCCGTGGGTGCACAACTTTGTCGCAACAACTCCACGGTGCAGGTATGTTCACGCTAATCCCACTAGTACTGCTGCTCGGAATGGGAATGGAAACCACCGTGGCTCTGCTAGTCAAATGAGCAACACTACTGGTAGGGTTATGCATGGAGCTCGTGTTACTTTTTCTCCTACTAGACCCAGTAAAATGGGTTATGCCACTGGACCAGGTAGTGTCTCAAGCCCATCTCAGCCTACTACTAATTGGACCAGCCCACCGACTCCATACCACAACATTGCTACTACCATTGGATCCCGAGGGGTTTTAGGCCCGGCTCCTGGACAAGCCTATGTCACACAGCCCACTGGTCATGCTGTTTTTGGCCCATCTGATTCATCTACCTATACTACAGGCCCACTTTACGGTACTTGGGGACCTCAGGTTGTTTATGGACCGTATGTTGATCAAGCAACTACTCTTCTACAAGCCTTTAATGCTATGACGGTTCAAGACTACGGTGACTCTGGTTGGTACATGGATACCGGAGCAACATCACATCTTGCATCGGACGCAGGTAAACTAACTACCATTTCTAATAATTGCAATACATCATCTATACTTGTTGGTAACAAAAATTCTATTCCTGTCATTAACTCTGGACATAGCATGTTGCCCATCCTTAATAGACCTCCTCACTTACATAACGTTCTTGTTACAC
>BQNB010063120.1:2305-21380 GCA_026074375.1 Tanacetum coccineum
TTCTGTCATGGTGATTGTGACTCTGTGAGAGTAATCAAGAAGTCTCTGGATGAATTTAGTAGTTTTTCAGGATTACTTCCAAATATGCAAAAAAGTTCTGTGTTTTTTGGTGGTCTTTCTGCACTAGAACAACAGAGGATACTTGACATTATTCCTTTTAATATAGGAAATTTTCCAATGAAGTACCTTGGTGTACCATTTATAACCAAGAAAATTAGTGTGAAGGAATGTAAACCTCTGGTGGATAAGGTGAGAACAAGGGTCTCAAATTGGAAGAATAAATGTTTGTCTTATGCTGGTAGATTGCAACTGATAGCATATGTCCTTAGCTCTATGCAAGTTTTTTGGAATGCTGTATTATTGTTACCCAAACAAGTCGTTTATGATATAGAAAGGTTGCCGAAAGAATTCTTATGGTGCCAAGGTGAACTCACTAAAGGGAAATCTAAGGTGTCATGGACTTCAGTATGTAAACCTAAGGAACAAGGTGGCTTAGGCTTAAAGATTTTGAGAACATGGAATGAAGTTTTGTTAGTGAAACATTTGTGAAATGTTGCTACTAAAAAAGAGACTTTATGGGTTAAATGAATCTATATGGAAAAACTTAAAGGGAAAAGTATTTGGGAGATTGAGTGTGATAGTAATAGTAGCTTTGGCTGGAAAAGCTTATTAAAATTAAGAGAAAAATTAAGAAAGCACATATGGTGGAAGATTGAAAATGGGAGGAAGGTTAATGTTTGGCATGATACATGGTCTTCAGTGTGCCCCTTAAGTGATTTGAGTGGAACTAGGGACATGTATGATGCTAGGCTGAAAAATGATTGTACTATTAGTGAGGCTGTTAAAGATGGAAAATGGTGCTTGCCAGAAGATTCAAATAATGAGTTTGATAGTTTGCAACATTTACAGGTTCTTGTGATCTTAAATGAGAAGGAGTATTATGCAGTTTGGGTTAATAATTTGGGACATGAGAAGAAGTTTAAAACTGGTGATGTTTGGAAGGACATGTGTATTAATGACCCTAAGGTGGAATGGTATAAAATGGTATGGTTTCACATACCATTCTAAGACATGCATATTTGTCAGTTGGTTAGCAGTTCAAAGAAGACTTATGACTCAAGATAGAGTGCAAATATGGAAGCCTAATGAAGTGATGGAGTGTGTTTTTTGCTACAAATGCAGTGACTCTCATAATCACTTATTTTTTAGAAATGCAGTGACTCGCTCATAATCACTGAATTTTTTTTTAGTTGTGAATTCGCACTAATGAATTTAGAATGAGATTAAAATTAATGACTAAATATTGTTTATCTAGTTGTTTGGGACAACATTGTCTCGCGTAATAATTATAATGCTAAATGAATAAAACAACATATGGAGTTATATTAGTAGGCTAGTTTTGTTGCAGACTGATGTGGATTGTTGTTTGGTAAGCAAAGAAATAGAAGGATGTTCGGAGAAGAGAAAAGGCGATAGTGAGGGAGTTAATCAAGATAGTTATGAGTGCTAGGGGTGTGCATGAACCGAAAAACCAAACCGTAAACCCAAAAAATGTATAAAGTAACCCGAATCACCTAAAAATCCGAAACGATTCGAAAACGATGGTTCGGTTTTCAGAATTGTTGGATAAAACTGAGAAGTTTTTGGTTCGGTTCGGTTTTCAACGCTTAATAAAACACAGTGATATAATAACTACCAGAATACGATCTTTATGTAAACATGGGAACACAAATAAGTTTTGACGCGAGTTAAAGCACGATGAATATGCCTGTGCTAGATTTAACTAAATTATGATTGACAGTTCAATAACTATTTGTTGAGCACTATGTTCTCTGAAATAACTACTATTTGTTTCATATGCTTCTTAAATATGCCATTAAGGACACATAATAAGTTCTCTTCTAGGAGTTTTTGTGTTTATTAGGTTTTTATCGTTCTTATTGTGTTGATTTATAAGACATAAATAATTCTTTTAGGATTATATATGGGCATTTGTTTCTTATTGTCATTGTTGTGTTTTTGGTTTCTCATTATTTGGATTGTTTCTTTAAAGCTTTTTAGGTGTTGGTTTATGGTATATTCCAAATCGACTTTGTAAAAGCAAGCTCGATAAATCGTATAGAAACCGAAAAACCAAACCGAAAATAAACCGACAACCGAAAAACCAAACCGACATGGAACCGAAACCGAATGGTTTCTAAAACTCAAAAACCAAAAATTTTCGGTTAGGTTTCGGTTTTATACAAAAACCGAACCATGCTCACGCCTAACTGAGTCAGTTAGAATGAAACTTATGGGTCTTAAAGTGAAGGACTCAAGGTCACTTAAAGAGGTTGAAAGGACATGGAATGTGAAGATGCAAAGGATGATTAAACAAATTGTATGAATTGTTTGAATATTTGTATGCTAAGTGAATTGTGTACTATTTCTCAATGCCCTGTTAGAGCATTTGGGTTATCATTGTATTCCTTGCTAGTTTGAAATAATATAATTCTCCTTTAACAAAAAAATAAAATGTAGTTGTGAGTAGGCCTGCATTTGTTTTCCGGTATGTTTTGGTCCTGTGGTTGGTTGTTGTTCTCTTCATAGGTACGTCCGATGGGGTGGTCGTCTTTTTGGTTGTGGTAATAAAATATGCCTTTAAAAAAATGAATATTATTTACATATGTCTAAAATTTTCCTGCTTTTTTGGGTAAACGTAACAGGGACACCCATGATCGAGTCTTGGGCAACAATGACTGAGTCCTCCCTATTACACCTCCTACGGAGGACGCGATTTCAACTAAAATAATGTAAGATTCGGCAGACTGCACGACCAAGTCTTGAGTATGTGTTTTTAGTGCTTTTGTTTGTGAGTGTGTGTCTTGGTGGGGTATATATGTGTTTATGTATGGTATATTTTAGTGGCGAAGTTTGTTCTTATTGCACTAAGTTAGTTGTAGAGAAAGAAAGACGAGTTGACGCTAATGAACGCGGTCATAAGACTCCCTTATTACACTCTTATGCTTGTTCATAACTTTCTTGTCAAAAACTGTTAATACTCAATAGACATTTGTATCAGATTTTGGCAGCACTAGAAGCCCACAAGTACCGACATAAAAAAAGGTGTTATAGAGCTTGTAAGGTCAAAGAAATACATTGGAGATGACTAAACCATCTATAATGTTGCTGAGATTGCAAATTCTTATGAATAATACAGTATGGAGTATTAATATTTGCTATTACAGATATATAGACATCATATGACATTGTAAAAAATAATACACCAAACATTTTGCCACTAGCACCTAATTACCGAAAACTACTTACTCATATCCTGACTCTGCTGCATTGAACACACGAGATAGAGATTGATATATCGAACAACAGATGAAACATAAAAACTATGAATCAATCTGAACGACATGTCGATACACAGGAATCCAATCACAAAAAAAGACACTAGTAAACTCCATGATAAAAAAAATCAGAAATGGTCATCACAATCAAGAATCCCTCAGAATCAAACAATATTGTATTATACTTTGCTCAAATTTAGAAAGAAAACCTCTTTCAACCGAACCAAAAATTACTTATTATCTAGTCTATAACTTGCTCTATCACCTCATAACTAACATCCACAGGATATAAATGCTTTTTTTGGACACGTATGCAAAAGTTTATGTTCGTATTGTTGGATCAGAAATCAACGCGCAGACTACTTAAGAAAGCTAAGGTATGGGGAGATGTAGATTTCCCAAACAACGAGCACCATGAAGGAAGCTTCTCAAGAACCCTTTTGACTTTTGGAGTCAATCTGTCGACATCGGTTCTTAGTTTCAGCAAGAGGTCGTGATCCTTCTTCACTTGACTTTGGTTTTTGGCCCAGTAAAGAGTCAAATCAAACCTCTTGGGAGCATTCCTCCCACCAGAATACTGAATAATATGCCATCCATCTGAACTAGTTTTCGCGCCTATTTGAATCAGTTCCTCGCCATTTTCAGCATCTGAAGAAAGAACGTCAAGAAAATGACAAGGGTCCTACTAAAATGTAAGTTAAGAAACGTCTAAAGTTTAAGAATACCACCTTTGAGTCGAAAATCTTCTATTGTATCAGTATTGATTGCAAGTGTCCAGCGTGTTGAAACTTTAGTATCAATTGTAACTTGTGTAAGTCTTTCATCTGTTCTTGAATCGCTCTCTACATATAGTGTTGGGACATCTGATTTGCTCCATCCGTTTACTGAATCGTCCTTGGTCCAACAGCTATATGAAGCGGTGAAAGTGACAAAATCAGTAGCATTTTCTCTTCCACATACAAACCCTTCACCAATATGGTCAATCTCCTTGGTTAATCTTCCAGGGGTAGTCGAAAACAAAGAAATATGAGAGCTTGGTTCTTTGTATTCTCCATTGCTTCCTGATGCCTCCACAACATGAACAACCTGAGAATCATCACGGGTTTACATCAAATTATAAGTTCACCCTTTATAAACACAAGTACACATTATGATACTTAATTAGAATTGTTCACGGTTACTTAACTTCGTGCATAAATAGATTATTGCAATGCTAATCTTTATAACAAGTGCATCAAGTAGAAAAAATGTTTTATAATACACACATTTCAACTTTGTATATGGAAAGCACAAGGTTTTGCTACCAAAAATTCCAAAGGTATTTCTATTCTTGAATATCGTTAATTTGAGTATTTAACTAAAATCACCTAAATGTAAGGAGTTCGACTATTCATACAATTTTCCTACGATATTCCATTCATCATTTTTTTGTGTCTGATTTCCTATTCTCTTATCAAGTAAATGGGACCAAGACGGTTACTTTCGTTTTTCCTCTCACTAAATAAGTGTGACCCCACAAGTTGAAAAATGTCAAATGACCAAAACAAACAGGTCCTTACATTTACAGCTCTGGAAATGTCTTCAGTGAATGGCGGGATGATTCCAGATATCACCGCAGCTAGTGAAAGGCCAAACACAAGCAAACTTGCAAGTGCAATTAGTTTTTTTGCACCTAGACGCAAAGAATAAGTAAATCATCAGGCGCTATAGAATTTCAAGTAACGAAGCTGCTTCTATGATAGCCTTTCCCTAGATATAAATCAGTCTACATGGTTGTTGTAGCTTAAAAGAAGAAAAGAAGGCTACTAGCACTCTAGCTTTTATCCGACAAATTTATGTTTGACAACTGACAATTGACCAGTTGATCTTTGAACAAAGAATTTGACAGCTTTCTCAAACTAAATATCGTGAATTTTTTTTATAAAAAAGGGGCCATAAGAGTTAAAGTTATAGACGCTGCAACTTCAAAAGGTAAAACGGCGGTCTTTATTCAAACAAAGGGAGCAATTCTTAAATATCAATATAGCAACTAAAAGAAAACCTGAAATGTGGATGTATGAAAGAAGATACACCAATGTAAGGCACATGACTGCCGATATGTACACAGCAACTATTAGACCACCCAACCACTCAGGGGTGCCTCCAGGATTCCTGCATCCATACAAAAAGCAAATATCGTCAGCACTCAGGTTAAAACAAATCAAAAGAACAAAAATTTTATAGCTAGTGATTGTAGTTACCATCACACAATTTACACTGCATGTAAGTCTATGAATATATAAATGTGCTTAGCTGAATAAAAGAAAAGGATAAAAGTGCATTTTGACTTTTCAGGTCAAACCTCCCACGTTTAAATTTAATTTATATATGAAATTCATCCACTAGACTTCAAGTGATAAAATGTATATGCCTCGGAATACCTGTCAAATCGAACAGCAATACCAACGACAGTTCCAGCTAATCGAATGAACATGCCACCAGAGATTAAAAATGGTACAAATAGTCCCAGCAATAATGTTATTGTTTTAAGCGCCTTTGGTGCTCGGGCCGAGGATAAAGTTGCTTCAAGTAATCCATCTAGAATGTCCCAGAATGAATTAAAATGTTAAAAATGTAACTTAATCCCATGGTTAGATTGTATCATCAGATTTCAGAAATTATTATATCATATAATAATAAACTTACAAGCAAAAGCTGGCGAGACTAGCCACACAAGGGCTATGTACGAAGACCCAACTTTAAGATAATTTCCAGCCGCAAGAAGAATAAGCCACTGCAAAAAACCACTTTTATAGAGCGATCTTTCAGCTTCCAGTTTAGCCCAGTTGGCTTGAACTATAGGAGACAAGTTCTCCATTCTTTTGGAGAACGCGCGTGATACATACTTTGTTAGTAAAATATATCCAATATGTTGACCGGTAAGAGCCCCAAGGAAAGCAGGGGAAGCAAATAAACCTCCAACCAGCCATGGGCTTGAAATGAAGGGAACCGGTGATGAAGATATGAGTGGTAGAATGAAGGCAACACCGATAGTGAAACCTAACGAGCATATCCACATTAGTATAAGACTCAATAATGACATGGCTAAAGTGGCAGAAGCGGGTGAACCACCCATCACAACTGATGTAGCCCATATCATGATAGCTTGCATTATGACTGAATTGTAGAGCATGTTGGCAAAACGTTGACGAAACGTAACCATGTATGTTCCCTGAATTGTCACATCAAATTACAATATTAAATTAATGAAGATAAACATATATCATTAGGGATTAAGAATGGTAAGCATACCAATATGTCAAAATATATGGCTGCGTCATTTTTATCGTTGACTTCCATTGCTTTGCCACTAGAAAGCTGAGAGGATGCAGCAGTATGAAGCAAAAAAGCAAGCATATTTTCTCCAAGATGTTGAAGGGAACCCGGCTTCAAAAGCTTCAACTTGTCATTCTAGTTAAAAGCACAAAGATAACACATTAGGGAAATATACGATCACTTCAACTTATAACTTATAAGCATACATGAGAACAATGTATATAATAGTTATACTGATGGTGTTATAAGGTACCTTTGTGTGATATACAGCAGTATTATCTGCGTAGGCAAAGTCGAGCCCAGAAAGACCAGCAACCTCTTTGTAAACTTGAAAATCAGTAGCAGATTTTATTACACCAGAAGTAAAAAGATCCTGCAGCACTAAAACAAAAATGGAACTTAAAAATCTAGAATTGAGATATCTAATGACATACTGTGATATGATCTAAAAAAGACCTAATATACAAGAAGAAAGAAGGAAAGAAAAGAATACACACCTGAGCAAGAATTTGGCCAGACGGGTATTTCGCTACTAACGCAAAGTTCTCAATAGCCCATGGATGAGGACCAGCCTGTCAAAACGAACACATTTACCAAGATTGAATGATTGTCAAATAAAATTTCGTGCAAAGCATTTGTTTTTAAGAAATTAAGAATTATAGCACTGTTTTAACGGCGTCAATTACCAGAAAGTACCTATTACTGTAGTATAATACTTAGGCGTGAGCATTGAGAAACAAGGAGTAAGAATTTTAAATAAAAACTAATTAAATCAGCAAGAAGCTATTCACTAAACCAGACCTGAAATATAGCAGATGCTCCTCCAATGCCCATGGCTTCCAAGTCAACAGCCATGCGTATAGTACTGCTCCATGGATGCTGCATCGATTGTATATGTTACAACTTTGGAAAAACAGGAGAAAAGTGATATGCCAAACTAATAATCACAAACTAAAAACCAAATTATGTCGCATTAACATATGCAAAGGTGAATATCTAGGCGTAAAAGTAAAACAAACGGTCAGACCTGAGTTATAAAGCTATGGGCACCATTTAAGCCCTCTTCTTCGCCAGTATTGAACAAGAATATAACAGAATTCTTGAAACCATGAGCCCAATGGGAAATTCCTCGAGCAAGCTCTAGCATAACCGCTACACAAGAACTGCAGTCACCAGCTCCTTCCCTTTATGAACATAAAGGTACATTTTTCATCATTAGTTAGTATTTTGCTTTACTTCGTAAGATGCATAACAAGAGATGATACAACTTTAAAAAGCGGTAGTCATAGAAATATGTAGGAAATGCAAGAAACATACGCTGAGAATACGGTGTCTATGTGAGACGATACTAAAATAGCACTGTCTTCTGCTTCAGAAACATATTTAGGCGAGATTCTTAAAACCACATGCTTGAGATCTGAATAAACAAGCGTTCTCCCCTTAAAAAGTCCACCGACCAGGATATTTGCACCGGAGCTTGCATGGAAAAGATCCACTTCAACATCAACTTCCCAGTGAGCATTCTTCTTTATCTCTTCAGCCGCTTCTAAGACATACTGCACAAACAAGCAGATACGCCAAAAGGTTCAACCACATGATATCTCAAGTATAAAAAACCTATACACAATGAAACTGCAAAATGAGAATATTTAGCTAATCAACATAAACTCTATCGGCTATAAATTACCAGATTTTCAGAATGAATACTCACTGATATTATTGAAAAACAGAGTTCGCAATCCTTCAACAGATATTCTTGCCTATGATTCGTTACCAACAAGAAGAAAATGAAAGAATTTGCTCAAGTATTCTGATGTGCATCGGCGTGAAAATGGTATATTGGGAAATGATCACATATAGTATATTCCTTTTTTGTCACTTTATATTGCCGCTAGCTACTTAGGATTTTCTTTACTAGTTTTATTGCACCTATAATTCTGATCTTTCTATAATATTATATAAATTGAATTGATGGACTTCTCCCATCATCAAATTGTAGGATAAATAATAAGTTTTTGATCATTTGTGTATGCACTTCGGATCTCATCTTCCACCAATTTTTACTATTCTCAGCCAATAAACTATTCTTTACATATATTTCAACATACGAGAACTATTAGCATCCTACACAAAATAATCATAAGAGCCCAAAAAGGGGTCCCTTTTATTCTTCCTTCTGTTTCCTTCATCTCTAGAGAGAAACACACAATGCTAATAGACACGGATGATACATTTATGCATATTAGAGTCGTAAGTAAATAAAAGAGATCATACCTGCAAACCAAGCTCTAATGCATCAGAACCAACACTATGAGGACCCAACTTAACCAACTCTTCCACATGCTTCATCGCTGCCACCTCTGAAAACCCCCTTTTCCCTACTTTCTCCGCGCTAAGAGGCTCGGGCAAAACCTCAAACTGATAATGATGAACTGCCCATAACCCTTGTATACCCAATATAAACAAAGCCAATATAGCATAACCTGATCTCTTTGCAATCACTACATCCTTAACCTTATTCGACACGCCATCATCACCCGATTCCTCCTTCGGCTTAACCGGATTCTTTTTCGACCTATTTCTCATCCTATTTCAAACTGCAAATTAACCAAACACAACTAATGTATCATAAAAAACATAAAGTAACAATTTTTCTAGTACTATAGCTCAAGATACTAAAAGGGTATTCATTAAAATGATTCTTGCAAATGGGTTTAAATTCTTTTTAACATAGGGCTAATGTAACATAAAGTAGCAATTTTTCTAGTACTATAACTCAAGATAATAAAAGGGTATTCTTAAAAATGATTCTTGAAGATGGGTTTAAATTCTTTTTAACATATGACTAATGTAACATAAAATTGATGTGCAAAAAAACATGAACAAACCTTGTTAGATTGTACGAGAATTAATCATGGAGCAAATATATATTTGTTAGTTGAAAGATTTTTAAGGTTGTATTATGTTACTACTATGTATGGTTTCTTGTTTAAAGTTTGACTTTTTAGCCGGAGTTGTAGTTGCAAAGTGACGTTTGATTGGATGTCTTTTTTCTTATCTTTTAATAAATGACACCATCCCCCCTCGACTATCTACTTTCCATTATCGCAATTCTTATATAAAGGTTGAGTTAAGTACATTTTTGGTCCTTGTGGTTTGGTCCCGATTTCACTTTTGGTCCAAAATTCAAAAAGGTTTTGGTTTTGGTCCAAAACACATAGTTTCGTTTCACTTTCAGTCCAATTCTGTTAACCCCGTCTTTTTGACTTGTTTGACCGTATAAAATGACTAAAATACCCTCATTCTCATATTGTGAAGTTACTAAGTTGCCCTCCCCTTTATTCTTTCTATTTAATTATTATTAATACTATTATACTAATAATAATAATTAGATAGTATAATTATTTAATTTTATGGCCAAAATCTATTGTTCGGTTGTACGTATATAAAAAAATTCATATACCAAAATTCATTTGAGCCATCTACTTCTTTGCCTTTACTCCCTACCCACCATATAATTCATTTGAGGGACCCACATCACTAAATGCAACCACGACGCACCACCACGAAATCCTATGTCTACCAGGTAGATGATTTTGGGTTACGGTTTTTCAAAGATCAACGATGGATTTTAGATAATTTTTAGTCTTTTATAGATCTAATCTTGAATCGGTGATTTGTTTCTTGTTGATGAGATCAATAATGGTTTCGATGGATGTCTTAAATCTTGTATATTTATTGTTTGTTTTTGTTGATGGGTTTTTTGAGGATTTGAGTTGGGGCAGATTTGGTGTAGTTAGGACAAATTTGGTGTGTGTGAAAAAGAGTTGGGACAGATTTGTTAGTGTCTGTGGTGAAAGGGTGTAAAAAAACATGGAATATTGATGGAAGGTGATGAAGAGAGGTGAGCAGTGACGTTGATGGGTTATTGTTTGGATGGTGTAAGATTAGGGTTAGGGTATTTTATTTTTGTAAGATTTGGGTTTTTGTTGTTTAAGTTGAAAATAGTTATTAATGGGCTATTGTTTGGATGGTGTTTGGCCAGTGATTAAGGAGCAGAGCTGGGGGTTAGGAGGCGGCGGAGTGAGGTGCGGTTGGGTGGCATGCCGGAGATGGTGGTGGCTTGCCGGAGTTGGTGGTGGCTGCTGGTTTAGTAAGTAAATAAATAGTATGAATGATAAATGAAGAAAATATATGGTTAATAGAAAGAAAAAGGGGTTTAATTTTCTTTTAATTTATTATAAAGAAAGAGTGATTTTGTGGGACCTATTTGAGTTTGATGAGTATAATATAACAAAAAGACAAAAATAACCTTTTATTTAATAGTCAAACAGACTGGGTTAACGGAATTGGACTGAAAGTGAAACAAAACTATGTGTTTTGGACTAAAACCAAAAAAAAATTGAATTTTGGACTAAAAGTGAAATCGGGATCAAACCACAAGGACCAAAAATGTACTTAACTCTAAAAGGTTTTTATTGAGTTTAAGTAGGTTTTGGGTCAGGTTTGAATTGACTTATTTAATCTTCTTTTTTAACGGTTGAGTTAGTACAAATATACTTAGTGTAGTTAGTGGGAGCTCACTCTCATTCATCTATAGGAGGAAACCACCATGAAAAGACTCGAACTTGAAACCTCTCGCATTGGTAAGAGTCCCCTGACCAACTCTGCTAGACACGTTGGCTATTTAACCTTTTTATTAATCAGTTGAGTTGGGAATAAGTTAATGGGTCGACTCATCAACCTATTTGATGACGTATAGTCCAACCTCGGGTCATGAACCCGACCCGCGAATAGTACTTATACCCAGACCCATAATGAATGGGCCATAGCGACATCAATACGGGTTTCCAAGGCCCGAATGGTACTGCCTATGGAGAAGCCCATGACATACGGGCTATCACGACGAGGATTTAGGCCCATGAGGCCCAACTAGCGCACACGTGCGCAGGCATCTATAACACCCGTTACGAACGAGTCATAATCATGAGGAGGGCCCACTAGTTACTAAATAACGGTGGGGCCTCTTGGGTACTAACTTAATTAATGGGATAAAAGCCCATTAGGGTTTGGTGAGTATATAAAGAGCACCTCGGCTCTCATCTAAGGTATGCTCTCATAACCCTAACTTTCTACCTAAACCTAAACCGATTACTTACTCTCACGCCGGAGGATAATCGTGGGAGACAATCCCACGGTAAGCCTAACGGTGCTTTGTTTTCTTAGTGCGCAGGTCTCATACATCAAGACTTAATTGATACAGGAACCGGAGCCTAACAGATCCGTATTACACCTAATTCGGGCCTAATCAAGGATCGTCCATCTTTTGTATCAACAGATTGGCGCCATCCGTGGGACACAAACTCGTCGAGCCACAAACTCGTTTAACATGTTTAACCTATGTAACATTTCAAGTTGTTTAAATAAACGAGTTAAATGAGTCGACCTTAAACCCATTTAACTTATTTAACTCATGTAACATGTTTAACTTGCCAACCTATACATTACATGGATTAAAGAGGTCGTACTCGAATTATGTATAAACATGTTAGCGTTGACATGGCTGACCCGATTATTTAAACGGGTCGTGTTCGGGTTGAGGTTTTCTGACCCGCCAACCTGCTAACCCGAATGTCACCCCTAATTTGAGGTATGAAATTACTACGTATGAGATTACTTGGAATCGATACATAAACGAGTTAGACTTGATATAAATTTAAGTGGTGCTTGTATAGAGGCAGTGGTCGTATTTGATTTGAAAATAAAAATGACGTTCAGGTATTTAAGTAGGTTTCAATGGCATAATTAAGCACATTAATTAAATATTTGGTTCGAGTTGGGTATTTCTGATCTACCAAACTGTATCTGATGTGAATTGCCACCTATACATGAAAAGTGTATAAAACTCACCAGGGGGAGCATACATCAAGGGGGAGTCTTGATATCGTCGATTTCTTTCTTCCTACAACAACTCGACGATCATCCTTTTTGAATTCGACAAAAAGGGGGAGAAATGGAACAAAACTCATTAATAATGTGTAACTATTAATTTTATACAAAATGAGTTTATATTTTGTCATCATCAAAAAGGGGGAGATTGTTAATACAAATAATGTCTAAAAACGTTATTTATATTTTTTGACCTCTCAACGTTTTGATAATAACAAAATGTAAAAACGTTTACGATAAAATTAAACGTTTACAAATTATTAATCGTAAAATTCCATTTCTAAGATTAGTAATCACTTAAGGTATGAACAAACAAATCATTAAGCATGATTAGTGATCAAGAAAATATTTTTTCTCTTATCCATTACATTTTTACAAAAGATTTTCACAAAATTAATTATACAAAATATTTTCTAATTAAAAGAAAAGTTTTATTAAAAACTTAAAATTTGAAATTCAAAATTTCCCCCCAAAACAGAAGCTTCTATACCAGATACAACCTTCCCCACAAAAAGACAAAAAAGGAAGCGGAGTCTACCTTGCGGCCCCCTTATATATCTAGGATAGCCGCCAGCGACCGTTGGATTATCCTGCCTATAAATACTAGTCCATCCCTTGATGAAAATCAGACCTCTTTGCATGAATTTTCTCATACTTCTTTCTCTCTCTAAAATCCTTCTTTCTCTCACTAAAAATCTTGATCACTAACATCTCTTGATCTTGTTTCAAGTGATCTAATCTCTTCTTCTAATATCTTCTCTCTCATTCAAGTGCAAGATAAGAACACTCGTATTCGTCAAGAAACGAAGTGTTGATTAGCGATCTCTTCTCCTTTATTCTAAGTATCAAATCTCTATTGTAATTATCTTGTGTATTTGTGTGATTCGGATAGTGTGTAAATCCGATAGTGTAGATCTAGTGATTGTGTATTGATTGTGAAGTGGTAGATTGGTTCTAGCTAAGATTATGACTTGACATTTAGCTTAGTGTCGGAAAATAACGTAAGCGACGTGTAAACGGTTTTCTACGCCTGAAGGGACCTTGTTGATATAGTGAAATTTTGAGTAGGATACTCGAGGAGTGGAGTAGGGCGAAGAAGAGCTTCGTAGCCGAACCACTATAAATCTTGGTGTCTTGGTTTGATTGTTCCTTTCCTTATCTCTTCACATTATTTTCATAATTATTTAGCTTTAGTTTAAATTGTTATATTGTTTGTTCATATTGTGAATTGATTAAACATACAACTCGAATCTACATATTTTGTAAGCAAAGTTTTGTAAAACAAAAATAAACTGTAAACTATTCACCCCCTCCCCTTCTAATTTCCACAATTGGTATCAGGAGCCAAGGTCACTCAAGATTTTTAAAATATACTGTATTTTAAACCTTGGATCGATCTATGGATTTGGACAAATATCTAGAAGGGCAATCTATGCAAAGACCACCACTCTTTGAAAGTGATAGTTTTATTTATTGGAAAAATAGATTCGAGACATATGTTAAATCAAAAGATCTAGATCTTTGGCATGTTATTACCAACGGTGATTTTCAACCTATTGAACAAAATTCGAAAACCAAATTAGATGAGGTTATTCCTTTCGAAAAACAAAGTGATGATCTTAAAAAGAGACTTGCGAAAAATAATGAAGCGAAAATGGTTATTTATAATGCTTTTCTTAGAAAAGAATATGAAAGATTTTTCATGTGTAATACGGAAAAAAATTTGGAAAACATTGTTAATCACCCACCAAGGTAATAGTCAATTCAAAGATAATAAGATCGACCTTTTGGTTCAACAATATGAACAATTTGTCATTGCCGAAGACGAATCTATAGATAATGCTTTTGCTAGATTTAATACTATTATTACTAGTCTAAAAGCTCTTGATGAAGGTTATTCTAGCAAGAACTATGTTAGGAAATTTCTTAAGGCTCTACATCCTAAATAGAGAGAAAAGGTCACGGAAATTGAAGAGTCGAAAGACTTAACATCACTATCTCTTGATGAACTTATCGTGAACCTCAAAGTTCACGAAATGATCATCAAGAAAGTTTCTGAAATATTCAAAGCAAAAGGTTGAAAGGAAATCTCTTTCTTTAAAGGCTAAGAAAGAATCTAGTTATGAAGAGTGTTCGACTTCTGTAAGGGAATACGAAGAATACGCCATGGCGGTAAGAGACTTTAAGAAGTTCTTCAAAAGAAGAGGTAGATTTGTGAGACAACCTCGGAACGACAAAAAGACGTTTCAAAGAAGCCGAGACGACAAAAACGGTAAGGATGATAGAAAATGCTTTAGATGCGGCGACCCGAACCATCTTATTGGAGAATGTCCAAAACCACCGAATGACAAGAACCAAAGAGCATTTGTCAGAGGTTCTTAGACCGATAGAGGTGAGAAGATGATGAGAAAGTCAATAACGAAACATGTCTAGTAGCTCAAGCATCAAGTGAGGTATGTTTCAAATCCTCTTACTTTAGTGATGAAAAGTCGTCAATAGATGATTTAGTATTAGATAACGAATATGATAAACTGTGCAAAATGAGTTTAAAGATAATCATTAAAAATAAAAGACTAAAAGCTACTAGAGATAGCTTAGAAACGGAAATTAGTATTCTAAAAGAAAAAGTGTCTACACTCGAGAAAAACAAAGAAGTTGATCTTGAATGTGTAAAATGTCATATGCATAAAATTGAAAATGAAAAGCTTAAAGAGGAAGCTCTTAAACTAACCAAGTTTGAAAAGAGCACACATTGCTTAAATGAAATGTTAAATAATCAAAAACCCTCCGGTGAAAAGTTAGGTTTAGGATTTAATTCATTTGAAGCATCATCTAGTGGAACTAAGGAAATAAAAATTTTAAAAGCTCTGAAAAAGGTGTCCCCTGATAGAGGTCCCATAAATATGGGCGGCCCCCTTAATGTGCAGGCGGCCCCCAAAGCAAATATGGGACCGCCACCAGGAACCACACCTGGATCTGAGAAAAGTGTGTCTTTTCAAAAATCTATTTTGGGTCCTAGACCAAAACACATAATAGTAAACAATGTAAGAATACCCGTTGCTAGTGATAATGAAGTTAAGCAATTCTATAAACCATTGTCAAAACCCGGAGTTAGATTTTCGAAACCAAATTTTAGATCAAAAACTCCACCACCTAAAAGAGTCATAAATAATTATCATCGTCCTAAAACACCGCAACCAAAAAGAGACATTGGTCGACAAAATCAACCTCGTAGTTTTCCTGTAACTTGGAACAACTTCCCACGACAAAGTTACATGCCATAGGAAATGTGTCTTCCATTTCCACATCCCAACCAATTGCATCAAATGCAAGGGATGTTTAGCACTAACAACTTTGGACCCATGAGATATTGGGACCAAATGTTTGAGGTGTTGCCTTATATAAATAGTTATGCCTTGGAGTCAACTTGGAACCCGATGAGTGGATAAAAGATAGCAGATGCTCCAAACACATGACGGGTAACCAAAATCTCTTCTCAAGCTACAAGGCATACAATGGAGGTAATTTCATTTTTGGTAGTAATCTTCACGGTAACATCATTGGCAAAGATACGATTTCAAATGACTCTCTCAAAATAGATAATGTAGAGCATGTAGATAACTTAAGATTTAACTTGTTAAGTATATGACAAATATGTGATAATAAATGTAGAGTAACTTTCTCTGAACATGATAGTGAAATTACTAAGGATGGTAAGGTCATAGGTAGAGGTATTAGGAAGAAAGGCTTATATGTGATGAAATTAGGAAATGAGCCTAAAGACAAAAAAATTCTAGCAACGATTGATGAAAACTCCACGTTGTGGCATAGGAGATTAGGTCACGCAAATATGCATCTCATTCAATCGTTAGCATCTAAGGAATTAGTTAGAAACTTACCTAAGCTTAAGTTTGATCAACACTTCTGTGATGCTTGCAAAATTAGAAAACAAGCTCATGCTTTTCATAAGGCTAAGAATATAGTCTCAACGACTAGATGCTTAGAACTCCTTCATATGGATCTCTTCGGTCCATCTGCCGTAAAGGGTTAAAAGTGTAAATTAATATATACCAAGGGTATATATTGTCATTTTTATATTCTCAAAGGTATAAAATGTAATATTTTCATATTAATTATAAAAATATATTTAAATATTATAAGACTCGATTTTATTAAAGCCCGACACATTTGTCGTTATCATTCGTCGATCAAAACACTATAAAATAATTATGTTATATATTTAACATAATTTATCATCCACTAGCTTTTGAAGAAACTTAAAAAGATAAAATTCTATCATTTAAACTATAACGTATCACGTTACTAGGGAATTTCATGTGAGGGGATTTCATTTGGGTAGACGTTTTGACGAGTTGCTGGATTTACGATTTAAAGTGTCCTAGCTCCTCAAACGTTTACTACATGACCTCTGGATTATGATAGCCTGAACAGTGATACGATGTTTTCACAAACTAATAAACCAAAATCATTTACGTTAAACTTTATGAAATAAAGTTTTGAAACAATCCAACTAAGACTTGACATAATTTAAATACCCAGGTTGCGTGACGAAGCTGTTTACTTCCACTTGAATTACTTTTCACATCAATCAACTACCTTATTAAGGTGAGTTCATAGTCCCACCTTTACATGTTTTCTAAACTCCGTGGGGAGATACATGCTATAAACATGAATACAAGTATTTTCCAACTGTATGCTATCCTGATATATTATTGCCTAAGTACCTCCATTTGCCATAAGGCCCCACTATCATGAACCGTTAATTACTTTGCGAAGTAAGCGCGAATGCCGTGAATAGATCTATTGGGACTGAACTTCCCCGTCCAGGTTCTGGTACATACATGGCCAGCGGACGCATTTCATTTGAGGAACTCCGGGTGTTTGGCAAAGCACCCGCTTGGGGCAACAACTTATGAATAACATTTACTTAAGGCTTCGGTGTCATGAGCTTAGTGCAATAATATAATATTGTTTACCATGATAATTGTATTCTTTGCAATTATTACTATTACATTGACTTGTATTCAACTATTATATTTCAAACCTGTGAATTTCACTCAACCTTTGTGTTGACCTTTTTAGCATGTTTATCTCAGGTAATTAAGCAACCTATGGCACGGAGTGGCATTGGACTTGAGGACGTCCAAACTTGTTATCATTCAAACTCTATGTTTTCATATGTATTTTGGGACCTCCTTTTGTAAAACTCTAAAATAATATTGAATGATAACTAAATTTTCCAAAACGTCTCTTTTGAGTCGTTTTCTATGATTATGACTGTTGATTCATGAAGTAATACCCCAATTTAGCTTTCGCTGCTATATGTCAAATAAGGGGGTGTTACAGTATATCCGTAAGTTAAGTTAACATCCATATTTAAATTCAATGTTGTCAATATAAGAGAGATGATTTTATATAATCTTCTAACTATCAAAAACTTATTATTAGCGAAAAAAAGAATAGGAAATGATGACTATGTGTGACTTTAAGAATTTCTTTCATTGGAAAGCATTTACTAAAAAATAAAAATTGCTTGCTTACTTGAAAAATTGCTCTTATTACAACGATGTCGCAAGCATTGCACCTGTAACAAAAGGAACTTATTACATCTATCCTGAAGCATCAGGTATTATGAGAATTAAAAGTAGACACTCAATGTAAACGTGTAAGTATTACAATAATTGATTTTCATAATCCATAATAATCATACTGTATTTACAAATAAGGGAGATGGAGATGAACAACTGATGGGCGATTTTGTGGGTTTGATGAATCAGGAGAACCTGTGAGGTTTTGTGTGTGGATAAGGATGATTTATTCAATGCCAGTTTTTAGTTTTGACCACCTCATACTGTCAATTTACCACAACAAAAAACCTTTTCAAAAGACTAAAACCTCAAAATATAAGCTAATCCAAACACCCTATTGTAAAACATGTATTATTAACAATAAATCTTTCTTATATATAGCAATCTTTAAGCTTCATAGAAAAAGAGTAACAATCAAACCTGGTCATGTTATAAAAGACGCTGTTGGGTTTTAGAAGACTTTACAACTTACTGTTGCTGGTTCAACATTGGTGCTGCTAGTAAAGACTTAGTGCTGCTGAGAAAGATTGAAGAAAATAGTCTAAGTCTTTAGTACTGTTAGTGTATAGTTAGTACTGCCAGTGCATTGTTAGTGCTGTTAGTAGTAAGTTAGTGCTACTAGCATATAATAGTTAGTGCTGTTAGGAGATATGCATGAGTTAAATTAGGAATATATATGCATTATCTCCTCACGCGTTTTGTAAGCCCATTAGGGTTTTCCTTGGTGTATAAAAGGAACCCTAGGCATAGTTAATAGAGGAATAGAGATCAATTAGCAGTTATAGCTTGTAACCTAGTATGATTCAAGTTATAATATAAAGTGTGAGTTTGATAGAAGATCTCTTGTGTTTTCTTAATACTGTT
>BQNB010063121.1:1391-13183 GCA_026074375.1 Tanacetum coccineum
GAAACAAAAGACCAACCACTGAAAACAACCTACAACTAGTATCCGTAACTTGTAATGCCTGTGGAGAGAAAGGGAATTATGCAAATCAATGCTCAAAAGCAAACAACAGGGCCATAAGGGATCCTACTTACTAAGAGACAAGATTGCTTTTGTTCACTTTAGGATTACTACCCTAGAAACAACTCTTGAGGATATCCAAGTTTGCCACTAGTTATATATGAAGGATCTTCTGAAACCCACTTCATAAGTTTAGAAAGCCCAAACACCAAGCTACTATCCTTGTCATTTATTACTTTTATCTAGAATCCTACCACGAGACACGTAGCATAAGTGTCAACACTCGTAAAGTTTTGATGATGTAAGATATGTAAGATAAAGTTATCCATGAAATAATAAAATGGTAATTCCGTTACACCTTGATGTCTGATGATATCAAAACTTGACATCGTTTGTCAATCCCATTAGTTCTATTATATTTAACTCTGAATACTCGCCTCATACCTTTGAAACAATTATGCAACAACAAAGATCCTCGACTAATAATATGGGCATCTGTGCAATTAATGTCTCATTATTCTTCCCGTTGCTTCTTATGATTTTGAAAAATCATATCATCTTCTACACATCACCATTTTGATATCATGTTTTATGCTTAGGTAGGACGATTTATAATCGTCTTATTGAAATGAATTAGGATGCTTCTTCATTTGAATAAGGAAATTATAAATTACCGAACTATGAATTTATAATTTCTCAGTTACAAGGATCGGGATGCCTCTTTTTGTAAGTGACAAATTATAAATGAGTAGGCTTAAGTATATGACAATCTGTGATCCGTTTGTACGAACAGATCCCTTACTTCATGAAATCATTGTCAATATTATTTTCATATGAATGAATCTCTGAACTTTTACACTCTATCATTAGACTAAATCTCGAGACGAGATTTCTGCAACATGAGTAGCAACTCTTTTACAATTCATAATCATTCCTAAACTCTGGAATTCAACTAAATCTCGGGACGACATTTCTGTAAGGGAGGACTATAACAACCCAAAAATTTTATCAATGAAATATCTACTTATTATATTATGATCACATTTGTACGGGAACTTTTTTGCTTTATTACATTCTATTATGTAACATCGTTTACATAGCAAACTAAACAAGTTCACAAAATCTACTTATGTGATCTATATCTATATTTATATCATATAAACATCCTAATATGTCAATTCTATATCTTAACATCATTATTACCAAGTACTATTTTTCCATTTACTATACCTATTTGCAACGTTTTATCATCAATAACAGCTTATATTAATACGTTAAAGTTGATATCAAATCCCTAATTAGATGTAATGATACTATAAAATAAATGTACAACCTTTTTAAAGCAATGTTACAAGTATTCTTAATTTAGTGCACAACATTTGAATATCTTTTCCCTCCTAAATCAAGTTACAACTTTCTAAAGTCTATTGTACAAGTCAATTATGCATGAAATACAAACTAGGTCGTTTTACCTCCTAAATCATGTTTATATCTTACCACCACTTTAACACAAGGTACAAACACCCAATGCATAACTTCTAAACCATAATCCTAAAACCCTAATTCATCTAACCCTAAACCAAAATCATAAAACCATAGCAAATCCTGTTACACCCTTAAACTAATTCATAGTTTTACAAGAATTGCTGATTATCGGGGTTGATAAAACAAAGGAACTGAGAAAAATCAATATGTTCAGGATATTAAGTAAAAATATTAGGTTGTAGCCCTATGTCTTGTGATCATTTTTCCAGTGGAATCAACCCGATTCAATATCGGATGAATTAATTATAGCCGAAATGGTAAAGGTGCGCAGATTATGCACACATGTAGTAAACGGATATTATCTCTAAATTTTTGTATAGTAACCCCTAAATATATAAAACTAAAAGTTGTAGAGGACTCAAATATCTAACCATGCTCACTGGTTTGAGCTTCATCAGAGTTACGGTTTGTAAATGGAAACCATTTTACCGAGACTGATGTTGGCTGTCCAAAAACAGCCACGTATAAATCAAACCAAACACCCCTAAAACGTCTAGAACCACTTTATATCCATCACTCCCTCACTCCTAGCACCTCAATGAAATCTCCATAGCAGGATTTACCAAAGTACCTCAAACACATTTCCATGGCCACCAAGAAGCTACATCATCACCTTGTTTTTTCATTTCTAGCCAAACAAACAAACACCCCATAATCCTTCCACCTTTCAATCCTAGCTAGTTCTAGCTTGTAAGACTCACCTCCTAGATGATAATAGTCACACTCTACATGTCCAAACACTTGTCTACCAAGGAAACTTGGTCCTTAAGTGTTTCAAGTACTATAAATACGGCTACATAATGTTCTTCAAATTCTCCCCCAAAATCCCTCATCTTCTTTCCCACCAAATGGAATTCTAACACTTCCATAGCAGCAATAGAAGATCAAGAGAAGTCCCTAAGCTCATAATAGAAGCCAAGAAGCAAGAAAAATAAAGTCTTGAAACCATTTCTAGGCGTACGGATCATAAAAACCCTTTTCGACCCATTTTAGGATAAAGTATGCCAAGATTCTTGTCTATAAGCTTATAATCTGTATATGAATGTTCATAATACTCTTAAGATCATGCATGAACTCTTGTTTGAAGCTTTGAATCCTTAAACCCATGTGTTTTTGGATTTTTTACAACCCTAAAAATGGACCCTTTTTCTACGTTTTGATTTCTAGCTTGACGAATTGTTATTTTGGATCTTTTTATTACGTTAAGCCTTCATATTATAGCTTATATTAATAAGCTATAATATGTAAATTACTTTTTATATTGAAAAATATCATTATTATGGATTTTGGACTAAAAATGATATATTTTTTATGCAAAAGGGTATATATCGTAACTTTCTGAAACTTATAACTAAAGGGACTGAAAAATGTCATTTTATCAAAAGTTTATAATTATAGGGTCTATTACTGGTCACTTTCCAAAAATACAAGGTTTACTTGTACATCTTTTAAACTAGAAGCGACCAAAAACTTGGTAATAGGGATAAACTTAAAAGGCTATCATTTTGCCATTTTTCATTCCTTTTTTAAGGTCTAACATGTAAACATTTTGAAAAAGTGTAGAAATGTGTTCAAAACCTTATAAGACATAACTTTAATTAACGCTTGACGTGCTTATCATTTCCAGTTATTGAGCAAAATGCTTAAAACCGTTTATGTTATAACTATTATAAAATTCATCATCGAATTTTGTGAATTTTTAAAAATCCTGTCCCGAATCTATATCGTATCACAATACTAGGGAGCTTCATATTAAGGGGTTTCATCTTGGTATTACGTTCTGACTGAGTTGTTGGGTTTACGATTTAAAGTGCCCTAGCTCCTCAAACGTTTACTACATGACCTCTGAATTATGATGGCCCGAACAGTGATGCAATAATTCCATAATAAGTTCAATCAAATGATATTACATTATGACATAAAACATATTCAATCAAACTAAGACTTGACATACTTACAAGGCTGGCTGTGCGAAGGCCGCCGTTACTTTTCATTTCATATACTTTTGCCCATCAATTAGATTGAACTTTACTATTAAGGTGAGTTCATATAGCCTCAGCCTTTTCAAATCTTTTTGGAATGTTTTTTTAAACCCCGCTGAGGGGATACTTGCTTGTTACAATCTCTTTTATTTACTCGTTTATCTTTATAACAAGTGATTACTTTTCAAAAGACTTAGTGAGTTCATAACCTCGTCTTTATTTATTTACTGTTTTATAAACCCGCGAGGGGGATAAATGCTTGTTTATAAAACTCTTTTTACATACTCGTTTATCTATTTAACAATTGATTACTTTTCAAAGAATTAGTGTGTTCATAGCCCTCACTTTTTAAATCTCTTTAATGTTTTCATAAACCAGTTTATGGGGGCGGATACATGCTATTAATTTGAAGACAAGTGGTTTTTCAAAAATCTTCTATGCTATCTGATATACTATTACAATAATGTCTAAAGTCACTTTATGCAAATAGACCCTCACTATCTTGGACCATTAATACTTGGTGAGTGAAAGCGAATATTGTAGATAGGGACGATCGAGGATTGATGAATCAGTTTGTGTTTCAGCCGGTATAAGGTACCAAAACGCCTATATTTGTATTCTCATAGGTATTGGCTTCCAATCTGCCTACAACGAGGGGCCATTTTTTTTCATTTATATTATCATTGTTGATATATACAACAAGTCAGGTTTGTGTGCCATGAGCTTTAGCACAAATTATATAATACCACAATGCAATAATACTGATTTCTATAATTCAATGCAATCATTACACTTATGGGTATAACAAGGAATCTCACTGTTTATTTATCATAAAACCTATGAATTTCACTCAACCTTTGTGTTAACTCTTTTAAGCATGTTATCTCAGGTAATTGAGCAACTTAAGGCATGGAGTGGCACGGACTTGAAGATGGCTAAATTGTTATCATTCAAACTTTATGTTTCTAGATTTTGGGACCTCCTTTTATAAAACTCTGATGAATAAATGAATGATAACTAAATTTTCAAAAACATCTCTTTTGAATCGTTTTCTATGATTATGACTGTTGTACTATGAAGTAATACCCCAGATTAGCTTCCACTGCTATATGTAAAAATAGGGGTGTTACAAACGTACCCGTTACGACATTGGAGTCTGGGTTTGTCCCTGCACGGCCTACCGCATACACCTTTGCTGGAGCATTGCCATTTCCACCTTGGTTACCATGGTTGTTGTTTTTTAGCTTTGGACAATCCCTCTTGAAATGTCCATGGGCTCCACATTCATAGCAAGTAGGCTTCTAACCTGCCCTAGTGACCCTTTGGTTGTTAGCAGTGTTGGCATTGGCAGTACTCCTACAGTAGCGAGCCATATGGCCAACTCGGTTGCGCTTGTGGCATTTGGGAGCACATAGACCATCGTCGTGATAGTTGCATTTAGCGCATAGGGGTTTAGATCCCCCATATGGCTTCCTCTTACCAGATCCTGCAGTGTAGGCCTGGCCAATGTTCTACCTCTTGTTTTGTTATTGATGTTGCTGTTGTTGTTGTTGGTTATCATATTGCTTTCTTTTATTCTCTGTCTAAAGTTCTGCAAAAGTACAGATTTTCTTATCCATCAATTCAGTTGCTATTTTAATTGCCTCTTGCATTGTCTTAGGCTTTGATGCTACTACACTTTCGTAGATCATGTCGGGCAAACCACCGACATATCTCTCAATCTTGTCAAACTCTTCAGGAAACATTCTAACACACAGCAATGCCAGTTCCTAAAAATGTTGGTTGTACCCCATCACGTCGGTAACTTTCACTTTTAAATTCCACAACTCAGCCTACTAGTTTCTAATTCTCGACCCCGATCGGGCTAGTACTGGTCAGTTCATATTCTTTTTCAGAGTCTGTCCAAGACATTGATACGCAAACATCATGACCAACAGTCCTATCTTGGGAGTTTTCCACCATGTTAGGGGGAGCACTGCAAAGAAAGGGTACAAGTGGAAAACTTGATTTGGTTCTCCACTGAGCATTTGCTTATACTGAACACAGTTTCCATTTTCTCAAACCATTGAATCAATTTGACAACTCCTTCCGTGCCCTTGAAATTTAGAGGTTGGCACTTCATGAAGTCTGGGTAAGTGCACTCTCTAGCAACTCGATCAGTTCTTCTAACACCTATTCTCGAATTATGACTGTCATCGCCATTCGTGTTTTGGTCAGCATCACGTGCTGCCAAAGCATTAGTAACACCTTGGTCGATCATTGCCTTAAGTTGGGCATTAGTCACAGAAGTAGTGGCAGTGGTATCAGCGAGGTTGGCTCTGGTGGTTCTTTTTGGTGCCATTTTCTTCAATCACAAGAAAATATAATACCCGTTAGATTTCGTAAAATCATAACCATGAACATACATAATACCACCATTCCATATATAATCTAGAAACATACATGACCTGATTCGGTTACAAAATGATCACTACAATTAGGTTACAAAAGGAAATATAAACAACCTAAAGCCTTACTAGCCAAAAGTTAACCCGTAATACTTAGTAGGTAATACAATATAGCTACAACATAACCAAATCTACGAACTGCTATCGGCCTCCTCCGGTATCTTTGGCTGTGCTGGACCGCTAACGGGTCCCAATTGTCCCTGCAGTACTGTCACCCGTGTTCTCATTGTATCATCAGTCTCGAGTGTCTTCAAAGCTATATGCCGAAGCGTCGGGTCTGCTTGCTGCAAGGCTGCGATCTCTATACTGATGATCGCTACCACCTGAGTATGCACATGCATAACCTCTAAATGTGCAAGGTCAATAGCATATCATAGGAACTCGTCCTTGGCCTTATAGGATAATCGGCCTCGCTCTACATGTGTAAAGCTCAGTGTGTGCATGGCTTGTCTATCTCTCATGTAGTATGTTGAATGCTGACCACTCATCAATGAACTCTCATCCTGTCCCTCACCCGTCTCACTAATTCTCATATGTGTTTCCTATTGATAGTAGTAACAAAGTTGGTCATCCTCTGACCTAACTATGTCTCATTAGTCGCCGGTTCCCCTGGATGTCCTCAAGCATCTCATCCCAAGTATCTATAATCCCATAACCAACCTCTCTCTCTGGATTATCGCTAATTCCCTATCCAAAGTAGTGCAATTAGAACCAATTTGTCTGTCCACTTTAAAAAACCTCCAGTCGGTCTAGTGAGCAGGAGCAGACGAGCTCTCTCCGAACATCATACCTAGGACCAAAAGCAAAACATAACCTCTTCTGAGGTGGTAAGCAAACCTCGAGCCTGTCTGCTCCATGGTTAGTAGAGGGTAGCAGCAAAGATGGTGATGAAGTCGGTAAGGGTATAGGTAAGATAGGTGGTGTCCCTGATGGTGGTGCATCTGATTTGGTGCGGGAGAGAATGATGGGTGGTGGTAATGGCAGTGAATGGGAAGTAGATGGTGCCTCGGCTCTTAGCCGGATCATAGTAGCTCGATATCCTAATAGATAAGTATGACTAGCAGGTGATGGTGGTGATACTGGTAGTGGTGGTGAGGGAATCTGAGGTAGTGGTGATGACCATAGGGAAAGTGGTGATGAAGGTGGAGTAGGTATAGCAAGAAGTCTGGAAACCTCTGTATCTTAAGGAAGTGATACAGGTGTCTGAGGTTGGATGGATATCCTCGCCGTAACACGGTGTACAAGTGGGGGGACAGAGTCGGCTGAAACTGGGTGCTCCTCCTCCTCTTCCTCATCATCCTCGTCCTCCTCCTCCTCCTTATCGTCCTTGTCTCTGGAGGGCTCCTCCTCCTCCTCCTCATCATCATCTCTATCAGTGGGATAATCAGCTGGATCCTCCTCAAGATCCTCCTCCGAATCCTCTCGGGTTAGGACTCAGGAACATATTCTGGTGAATCCACATGTGGGTGAAGACAGCAGCAGTGCAGTGGCTGACTCCTCAGCTAGGGTAACATCATCCTTGGTGGCATAAACTACGGGGTTATCGGCTAGGAACAAACATCTGATAGAGGTGGGTTACTCAGGACCCGACACATAATCCGAGAAGGCGAGGGTCTGAAAGCAGCTAACATATGGCATAGGGATCCTCTGGCACACGGGTGGCTTCACAATCGACTCCTGGAGATCCGATGTATGACAAACCTCCAAATGGACTGGATAACGCCGTGTAGGTGACTGTGGAATCCCTAGAATCCGACATGACTATATATGAAAATCAAAAGTAGCTTATATAAGTATTTAAATTATAAGACTCTTATCGTAATATAATTTATATCATTAACATGTTAAAAAAGGTAGTATATACTTTAATAGATGGATAGTACATTGCATCTAATTTAATAGATGGATATTTACATTGATGAAAATTTTGGGTTGTTATAAGTATGGTATCAGGACACCCAAATGGTCTCATAAAACTTAAAGTTGGTGTTCTACCATGAAATGGTTCATATGAGGTCTTGTTGTGAGGCTTAACTACTAACACTGTAACACCCCCAAAATGGATCGAAGCGTAATATGGGTCTGGGGATGGTACATCATAGATCAATAACACAAGATAATATAAGAACGACCGAAAAGTCGTTTAAAACTGATACATTGGATTTAGCAAAGTGTTTGATACAAAAGCCCGAAGCTTTACTTGTTCAAAATACAAAATGCAAGATTCTAGTTCATAACAATTTATCCCAAAATGTAATGCAACTAAATCTTTAGCATGTGACATCCAAAATATATAAGAACCAATGTATCCCTTGCACCTCGTGCCTTATTGACCTCCTGAAAAACATTGCTTTAAAACGTTAACATATTGTTGAGTGAATTCATAGGTTTATAAATGTATAATGTAGGATCGCAAAATTTCCCCATGATAATGCAACATATGCAAACATCATAAAATGTAATTACGTTTTCCTAAGCTCATGACACTAAAGCTCGACATGTATGAAATGCAATATAAATTGCCAACATTGCCCGTGATGATGTTCTAACCCGCAACATCCTATGTCCGACATGGTATATGTTTGTTTGTCCGGTGATAGCTAATCATCCGAATGGGGATGTCAATCCCATATAGATCTATTTATAACATTCGCGCTCACAACAGTAATTGACAGTTCATAATTATGGGCTCGGATGGGTTATCGCTACTTAGGCGAACACGTAATCAAGTAAAATGTAAACATGCGTCCAATTTGTAAAATATGCATATGTTTCTCACTCCAAAACTTGTAAATCTTTATAAGTGTAAAACGTGGGGCTATGAACTCACCTTGAGTAATGAATATGAGATTATATCACAGAAAATGCGTCAGATAAAAGCCGAATGCAACCTAATTAATTATAGGCCGTATAAGTACTAATCATTTTGAATAACTACTACCATATATAATTCTATATAGCTACATCACCATTTAATTGCGTTTGTGAAATCGTATTTATAAAGTTAAAACGTTTATAAACATTTCATTAGTAAACACGACGTAACTTTATCGTTTTAAGCCCGTTTCTTACGTTTCTTATGTTCACGCTTTCGTATTAAGACGAGTTATCAAAATATTACATTTTCATATTTTTAGTCCTCTGGTGAACAATGGTTTTTTTACTGTTCATGACAGTTTATAAATTTATTTTTATAGATTTGGTTATCGTAAAACCTGTAAATGTCGTATCTTATTTGTTTTAGCTCTGTTTTTAGTGATTCTTTCGAGCACGTCTTTGTTATTAAAAGTTCTACCATATTAATGATGTTTTAAAAATATTAATGTCTGAGATGAACAGTAACTTTTATAAAAATAATTTTATATAAGTATTTATTATCGTAAACTCGCGTAATTCATAACTCATTCGTTATTGATATAAAAATTATGATTCTTATTGTTTTAGAATCCTAAAATTATGTACTATCTGGGAAAAATAACAAACCTTATATATCAGAAGTATTCTATAACTTGTTTTTATAAAATTTCTTTTATAACGCGTTTAATTAACGTATAACTTAAAATTAGCGTATCTCCTTCGTTATAAATCGGTTTTTCGAGTTCTCTACATGCCCACGATCCTTGTGACATGTAGTATTTTATAAAATCATAAAATATATATGTTAAATTCGAATTTCAAATAGAAGGTTTTGAACTTTTCTTAAAATGTGTTTAAAATGAGTTTTTCTAACTTTTAAGTTTAATCACTTTGTTACAAGTCCATTACAACACTCATAATCACATGTCTTACATCCTTAGGGTCTCTAGTCCATGATTAGTCCATATATTGTCCAAAAATCACAAGATCCAAATGTGTACACACTTATTTATCCATGAACTTTCATAAGTATACTTTTTAGTTAACTTGTTTACATATACTTTTTATACATAACCAACACTTGTACATTACTTATACTTCCATTATAACATGATATGAACATTCATACAACATATATAAAAGTTTACCAAATCATAAACAAGTGTAAAAATCCATTTTTACAAGTAAACATGTTCTTAGATGGTGATTAACTACACAAACATTATATATGCATAAAATCATGAAAACAAAGAGATTAAGAGTTTTAGGTAACCTTAATATGAAGTGTAGTGATGAACAAAGTGATCTAAACCCTTGTTTAGAAACCAAACCCTAGCTTACAACCCTTGAAAACCCTAATTCCAAATGAAACCCTAATCTTGCTTCTTGCTTGATTAACCCTTGTAAACCTTAAACCAAACCTTCTAAACACCTAAGGTTATCTTAGATATCATGTAGGAATGTGTGTAAATGTTGTAGATTAATTTTGTATGGATTTGGTATGAGTTTGGAAGTTGGCCGTGGGTTTTGAGAGCAACAAGGAGAGAAAAAGTGTTGTTTTCACCTAAGAAATGAAATGTGTGTGTTGTTCCTATTTAGATAGGATCTATATACCCTAGGACTTAGTCAAGAGACACAAGGAGGGTTTCTAGGGATAGTTGGTCATTCACTATTTGAGTTAGTAAGAAAATATCTACTTGTTCCCTAATGTAGAAGTCATCCCATGAATTCTAGGAAGGTAGATTGAATTTAGATATTATCTTGGTATATATCCTTATGAATCCAGCCACATATACATATATGTGATGATATTTTTCAAATTTTGAGTATTGGGTATAATTGTGGGTATTTGTTAAAGCGTAGAAAAGTTTTGATGGTTCCAGGAATGCCTAAACGTAATTTATCGCGAAACGTAATCACTTTATGTAACCAATAAAAATAAAATGAACAAATTCAATAATTATACTCAAAATAATTAGTTAACACTTGCTTGATGTAAACATTTAATTGTTTGATGCCCGTTTACATTGAATGATAATTTTTAGCTTATGTGATTTAACTTAACGATTACGATTTTAAAGTAAACGCGTACAATACTAAAAATAACTAGTGAATTTATTGACGTCGTAAATGATCCTAAAACATGGGGTGTTATAAACATTCTATTTTGAACATAGCAAGCAGTATTATCTGCTTCTGCCCAAAAAGTAGTTGGCAACTTAGAATCAGCTAGTATAGTCCTAGCAGCCTTAATTAGTGTCATATTTCTCCTCTCAATAACTCTATTTTTTTGAGGAGTTCTAGCTACACTATATTGTCTCAAAATAACCTTCATCTCAAAAAATTGAATTATTTCTCTATTTTTGAACTCAGTCCTATTATCACAGCTAATCACCTTAACCTTGTGGTCTACTAGATTTTCTATCCCAGTTATAAAAGACTTAAGAATGCCACTAGTCTCATCCTTAGTAGCTAGAAATAAAACCCATGTAAACCTACTATAATCATCTATGACAACTAGGCAATACATTTTCTTCATAATACTTTTTACAAATGTTGGACCAAACAAATCCATATGCAACAAATGTAAAGGAAGACTGATTGAGTTCTCTGTTTTTAACTTACAAGAGGTTTTGTGCTGCTTTCCCTTTTGACAAGCAACATAGGTTTGATCATTTTCAAAATATTTAGAAGGCAAACTTCTTACAAGATTTCCCTTAAACAATTTATTCATGGTTTTAAAATTTAAGTGACCTAGCCATTTATGCCAAAGTTTAGATTCATCAGATGTGGCTTTTGCAAAAAGGAAAGTTAAATCTCTTTTAGGAACAATGTTCTTTAAATCAACACTATACATATTATTCTTTCTAGGAACTCTAAGTAAACCTTGACTTTCATCAATTAA
>BQNB010063121.1:16348-35809 GCA_026074375.1 Tanacetum coccineum
TTTGTTTGATCGGATATTGTTTTCAAAGTTTTGGGAGAGTTTTGTTTGATCCGTTTTTTTTACAATTAATGTTGTAAGATGAGAATAAATGACAACCATTGATTAAAAATGAATATACATGTGTCATTGTTTTAGAATTTTGGGTGTAGATTAGCTTTTCAAAAGCTTGTTTTATATAGGTAGTAGATTTTTGAAATTACAGTTAAAATTTGAAACTTAAACTTTTTACTTTCTTAAAAAAAAGTTATTAAAAATGTGCTTTTGAAATTTTACTTTTTGAGTTTTGTTAAAAGCTTTTTAAAAATGTCTTATTTCTCACCAAGCTAAATGCACTCTTAAAGTTTCGTTTTGTTTATTTGTTAATTTATCACTATTTAAGATGTTTACACTTTACATGCATACTCCCGAGAGATAATATTATTCATGTTTCTCATATGATAAGTGAATATACAAAATGAGAAAATGGATTCTTCTATTGATCAATAGGAGAACTAAATTTTAAAATTGAACTTTGTCAAAAAATAAAAAAAACACACTTTACACCTCTTTTTAAATTAAATATCTCACACACCGTTATTCGTTACGCAAAATCTTGTTGCAAGTATTTCTTTCTAAATTTTACATACTAAGGTACGCTTGGTTTAAATAAAAGAATGGGAAAGAGAAAAGCAAAGATTATAAGTATATAATGAAATATTTTATTCTAATGATGTTGCCTGATTGATGGATGATATGATAAATCCTTACAATATATGTGTATGAACATTTGTGGTATTTATAAAACGAGGGGGTAATTACTCCGCGCGTTGCCGCGGGAGTTAAGTTTTTTGCATTGTTGTTGTGCAAGTTTTGGTTTTGTAAATATCAATACTGGTCTCATTTTATTCGTGGTCCAGAAGCATTTCTGTCCGTATATTTTTTATTTAAAAAATTTATGTAAAAAAGTTGCTAAAAAAAGAAACTTGATGGGCCTTTTTTATTATTTTTTTTAAAAATTTATGTAAAAAAGTCATAAACAGTTAAAAGTTGAGGGTCCGTTTTGTAAAAAAAAAAAAATTTACTTTGGGCCAAAATTTGGGCTAGTTTTTGGGCCGGTACTGTAGCACTGTAGCAAGCACTGTAACAGCTACAGTGCCACCGACCATTTGTGAAATGTATTATAGAGTAATATACAAAATGAGAAAATGAATTATTCTATTGATCAATAGGAGAACTAAATTTTAAAATTGAACCTTCCGATTGGCCAATAAAAGCCAGGATTGACTTCAATTTTGTCATACTCATTAAATTTCATCCAGCAAAATGGAAATGTATAATACACAAGTGTCGATTCTAAAATACAAAAAAGGTAATAATAAAACTATAGTTGTTAAATTATAAGGACTTATATAAACTTAGAGTAAGGTGGTTTATGAATAGGTCTAAAACTTCTTGAAGAGGTTTATAAATTTGCCAATCATAGCGAGAAGTCATTTCAATCCTAGGTAAAATGAAAAGGTCTAAGATCTTGAAGAGGTCTAAACTATTTTTTAATTTATTTTTAATTTTTCTTTTTGTAAATGTTAGTTGTGTTTTATGATATGAAAAACTTTATGAATAGGTTTATCCATAGTAGAAATAGGTTTATAACATGCAAAAGTTTATAACTTAATGATGTATTAATTGTATAAACCTTTTAAAGGGTTCATCATAGTGGATGCCCTTATTAGTTTTCATGTTGTTTAATAAATTAAATTTTTTAATAAATACGAGTACCTCTTTTAAAGAAAAAGCAAATATGTTTTTGTTATTTTTTTAGAACGACTTGTTAGTTGTTAGTGGTTCAAGTCCAGCAGTGACATCCAATTGGGCAGTATGCTGTACCCTGAACCCGTCTGTACTTCCTCTTATTCCACCTGAAGGGGTAAAAGTCCCGGGTGAGACTCGAACTCGAGACCTCCCCTAGCCAAACATCCCCTCCCCAAGCCCCCTAAGGAATCTTGGTAGAAAATATGTTTTTGTTATTAACAAATATTATTATTCATTATATATTATTATCATTAAGAAAAACATATATGACCAAGTCTAAACAAATAGTTGTAATCATATAAGCATCAACTTGTTTCGACATTTGCAAGGCATTTTAAGTATTGGGTTAAATCCATTAAATACAACATATTTTTATAATCTTTTTGTTTTAGAAAACAAACTTTTACACTTAGGGTCGTCTCATAGATTTTGAGGGTCATGTGCAAAGTGGAAACAAGGCCCCTTAAACACAAAACTTTTTCGTAGATGTAAATAATTTTCTAAATCAATGATAAATTAGCACTTATAAAATTATAGACATGCATCTTTTACCTGGTAAAGGAAAACGAAAAGTGAAGACTTTTGCATTTCAAAATAAAAGAATGTTTCCTTATTAGGTATGATGCTTCTAATTTTTTATTATTTTTAATTATTGTTTAATTAAAAAGCTTAAATACTTCCAAATTTGGCATTATTTTGTTGGAGAAATCTGATTGAGGAAAAACACACATAAAAATATACGTGTCAAATTTATAAAAACAAAAACTTGAAAAAATAGGGGGTAATTAATAAAACTTTAGTTGTTTAATTTTAAATAAATTATATAGAGTTAAGTGTAAATTTATAAATTTACAAATTTTGTTATAACTTTAAAAAATAAGCAAATAACCCCTTAAACTTTATACCCCTAGACCTTATATTTTTAAAAACAACAAATGCAAACAATTCTTACTTCAAACAAAGATTTAACATTATTTAATCACATCCCAAACAATCCTAAAAGTGTAGTTTCGCTGGGATTAGTTGGCTCACAATATCGAGTCAGAAAACATGTAAATCAAAAAAAAATTACTAATTATCTTACTACATAATATATAAAAGATTTAATAAATTCATTCTCTTGATATAATTTCGATAATACTCTATACATAACTTATAAAACAGGAAAATAAAAATTATGATATATTTTAAGAAAACATAATGTATAAGCCCCGTGCGTGCACGGGTATTAAAACTAGTAAACTATATAATCACTTGAGTTCTTGTTTACTAATTTATTGTCTCATTTAAGAGTTATTATACTCAAGGTTGTCAAGATCGGGATCCTACACAGGATCGTTTTCGTCTTTGCAAGATCGAGATCGTAAGGTAGGATCGGGATCGTAAGATCCTACTATAATGTTATTTTCTTAATAGTCTTTCTAATATTATATAAATCTACAAATGATTATATATCATAAACACAAAATTATATAAATGTTTCATAGGAATGTTGTCATAAATTATAATTATAAAATCTTTAAGAAGATTAACTTGTTGTTTTTTAATATCTAGGAAACACAACCCATAAATTCGTAGATTTTAGTTCGTGGTTCGAGAAAAGTAAGATCGGATCGTAGTAGATCTTAAGATCCTATGGTCAAGATCGGGATCCTATAAGATCCTAAGCAAGCAAAGATCCTACGTAGGATCTGGATCATTTTTGCTTTGCAGTATCGTAAAATCGTAAGATCCTAAGATCAGGATCGGGATCTTAACAACCATGATTATACTAACAATTCAATCAACATCAGTCAACATAGCTTTAAACTATTATTGGCTAACTCCTTATAGTGTTGAAAACATATATCTTTAATAAGAAAAATAAGGAAACTAAAGAAATTAAAAATCAATACTGGTACCTGCAGAGCCGGCTCTGGTATTGGGCGAGCTGAGCGACGGCCCAGGGCATCAAATACTTGAGGACATCAAATTTTAGATCCATGTTATATTGATATGAAAGAAAAAATGGAGTAAAAACAGATTTGAATATTTCTAATAATGGTAGAAAATGGCGGATGAAGAAGACAATAGCTTGGAGAGAGAAATTGTTAATCAAAAAGTAGCCTTTTATTATTTGTAAAACGTGTTGTGTAGGGTGAGTGGGACATGTGACACTAATAAAACTTTCAAAGTATTTAATTCTTTGCAAGCTACAAGCCTACAATTTTTTTTGTAAAACGTGTTTGGTAGATGCTCTCTCCAACTTTACCACTCATCTTTCAACCGTTTTAATACCTCACCTTTCATACCAAACTCACCTTACAATACATTTTTTTCATTTAATTTACTTTCATTCTTAAAAATTAAAAAGTAAACGTACTGAAATTAATAAAAAAGTTAACTAAAATAAAAATTATTATTGAGATTAAAAAACATTGAACGATACATTAAAAAATTAAAAACGATACGATACATAGAAAAATAAAAAATGATACGATACATAGAAAAATAAAAACGATATAATACATAGAAAAATAAAAAACTTAAACGTAAACTAATACTGCAAGTTATACTTCGCCTTTGTTCTTTGCCCTTATTTCATCCATTGCCTTCCGTTGGTCCCTTGGTTAAGTGATCGTATGGCTGTGTTAGGACTCTTTGTCTTGTTGTTCTATCTCTCGTTTTCCCCCCCAGGACTTTCCACCTCCCTCCTCTTGTTTTCTCTACAAAACGCTAAGCGTTCTTCTTTCTCCTAAGCACCATCTCGGTTACATTCAACCTAGCCAATGCAACGCTCATTTACGCTTTGACGATGACGATGCCGATGATTTTGGTCCCTCTTTTTTCAGAAGCTTTCGCTTTGTCCCTGCCTTGTGGTCGTCGAATTTCTTGCACATCATCATCATCGTTGTCGCCAACAGTAGTATTCAGATTAATACTAGCTTCCCCGGACTCTGTGTTGAACGAACTAGAACCAGTTGACTTGTGCCTCTTGCTACTTCCCTCAGACCCTGTGTTGAAGGTTGGAATTGCTATTTCTTGCATTTGGATGATCTTGTAAACATCTCCAACAATGGCGAAGTTTTAAAGGGAAAGCCGATATCAATTTGTTAGTGTTATCAATGCCTTATGAAACGTATTCTTCGTCTCCGGCTACACTACTACCGGACCTCATACGCATGATGTTATTGTAACCCACACAAATTCAGATTCAAGCCAGGAGCACACGTATTCCATATTTTACTATCACCATATCGTAGTTCGTTTTTCGTACTGAATGTTTTGCTCTATAGGTAGACATTTATCTCACTCTAAAACCTCTGATATGCTCGACGTTTCCCTGCGCTTTCTGTTTTATGAAAGTAGCAAGCCAAACTGTTCTCTACGCAATTTCTTACCTGCACTTGTCCACGGAGTTTGTAGGGGTGCATCATTCGCTTTGTAACCATCTTTTTGGGGTTACAGGTCGCCTTCTTCTTCTTCGTTGGGTGATGTCGCGACTTGTTCAGCCGAAGCTTCGTAAGGATTGGGTGGTTGCCAATATCCGGTGTTATCTTGCGAAGGGTCCGAAAAATCAGGCGTGTACAAATCTTCGAGCGAAAATGCATTAATCGGAGAATGGACTTGATCCGTACGTGGTGTGATGACGAAACACCTCTTTGAGTTTTGTGAACGCGTAGTTTGGTGCTAAATGAAACGATGAAGGGTTGCGGAGTGTTATCTTGAAAAGCGTTTGGTTGTGACCCGTAACCGTAAAACCCATGTTGTTGCGGTGCCGGTGCCGGGTTTCGGTATGGTTGGTTTGGGTAAGGTTGATGATAGTATGATTGTGGGCGTAACAAGTTTGTGTTCGGTGATGGGTTTCGGAGCGCAAACGTACCTTCGGGTGTTGGCGGATTGCTCCGGTTGGGGTTTCTTGGTTGACGTTTGTTGGGTCGGGGAGTGTTTTGTTGAGACATGTTATTTGAAAATAAAAATGAGTGTTAATTTTTTAGAGAGATTGTATATAAATAGGAAGAGTTTGTGTATAAAAATTGATGAAGTAGTGGGTGTTTATAGGTAAAAAATGAGGATTTAAAAAAAAAAAAAAAACCAAACGGTTTGAAAACATGTGGGGCCGAATTAAACACTCACTATCGGTGAGTCGTTCGCCATTAAACCCACAACTCGCGCGCGAGTTTTGTCCACCGGAATAAGAAAATGGGAGTGACTCTCCCTTTGAATGGTGAGTTACGTTGTTACTCCGCACAACCTAATTCTTTGCAAGCTACAAGCCGACAACTATTATTTATGTACATGTCATTATTGTATTATTTGGTAGATATTTTTTGTTAAGGAAAACGTAACTTTTTTTTAACTTTGAGCATATAATTTTTTTTGCAATGTTTAATGTTTTGTAATTGTAATATTACACGCATGAGACTCAATATATACATACAACTAATAATCATATTTAACTAAATTTGTTTGGTGTGTACTTATAAATAATGCTTTCATTTTGATACTTATAATCTCGTGCGTTTATAAATTTTTTATATAACAAAAACTATATATCGTTCTAGTATTATTGTTTTTTAACCCGTGTACGCATAGGTTATTATATGCGGATTATGTCTGGACAATGATTATAACTAAAAATAATATTTCAACTGTATTTCCTCGGGGTTGAAAATATGATCAATTTTATTTAATAAACTTTGTCTAAATTAATTGACTTTTTCCTATAATTAGCCAATATTAGAGCTCAATTAGGCAATTGTCTAGTGTTGGGATTCATGAGCTATGTTTATAGTTACATATAACATCTCCTTGCGATTATGTGACTACTAGATGCCTTTCTTCAAGGAACGTATGATGATTTTGTTTCAAAGATCTATTTCAAATTTGTAATTTGAATACTAAATCGTTATATTGTAGCGTTTTATTTATTAAGAAAAATTGGCGCGACGATAAATCGAGTAACTTAACAAGGTTATAAACCTCTAGAATATGTGTTATTTGTTTATAGGGCATCTTTTTATCGACTCGCCCAGGGCAGCAAAATACTCAGGACCGGCCCTGGGTACCTGGATGGGACAATCGTATGAATGATATGACGACGAATACCTTATTCGATTTGTGTTAAAGAATTTAGAATACAAATTTAGCCCTCAATTTTATAGATATAAACAAGTGTGATTGCCCGTGCGATGCTGCGGGGCGTTAATTTTTTTTTTTTGCTGGTTTATTTTTTCGGTCTCATGTTTAATACTTTATTTTTTTTTCTTATATGGCCATATTTGTTGGGCCTCATGTTTAAAAATTTATTTTTTTGGCTATTTGAGTTTTTTTTAATATAATTTTATGAGATTTGGGTAAATATGTGTTAAGCATGATTGTTCGCGCGTTGATGCGTGACATTAATTGATGCGAGGCGTTAAGTTTTTTTTTTTTTTTTGCAGATTTATTTTTCCGGTCTCATGTTTAATAGTTTGTTTTTTTATATGGGTTTATGTGTTAGGCGTCATGTCGTGGGTATTTTTTTATCTGAATAAATCAGTACTTTTGTTTTTTCCTATTTTGTGCCGAGCAATTTTTTTTATATTAATTTGTGCGGGCCGGGTTTATTTTTTCGGTCTCATGTTTAATAGTTTATTTTTTTATATGGATTATGTGTTTGGTCTCATGTCGCGGATATTTTTTTATCTGAATAAATAAGTACTTTTGTAATTTTGTTTCTTATTTTGTGCCAAGTAATTTTTTTTAAAATTGCCAAGTTAAAGAAAAAGAAAAACCAAAAAAAAATGTCAAATTGGGCCGGCCACTGTAACAACTACGTCAAAACGACGTAGTTTTAACTCATTCATAGTATATATATATATATAATTGTTCTCCAACATCAAAAGAAAAACAAAATGAATTGGATTAAGATTCCAGTTGAGCCTTTGTACAGTGTTACATAGCATTGGAGAATATTTTAGGGGCCCTGTTGGGCTTTGGGCCCTGTGCAGTTGGTCACTTTGCAGAGTCTCAAATCAAGCCATGTTTACACTACAGGTTCTAGTATATCAAATTTGTTGTTTTGTGATAAAAAGAAGAAAATAGCCAAATGATTTTCCACATGTTTAGTTTCATTACACATGTATTTGTGTTTGTGCAAATGAACTTCAACACTAAAAACTTTAGATGCAAGTTAACCGGTTGATAGTCTTATGAGTTTAGAAAGAAAAAAAAATTGTGTTTGGATATAGGTGTAAGTGTTGGAAAAGTTGGCTGGTAAAGTGATTTTAGACCAACTTTGGACACAATTATCTATATGTATGTGTCATATATATAAGTAATAGTTTGTAAGTTTGCGTTCTACTTATAGAGAGCTTCGCAGTGAACTTTTATGTGTCCAAAATGGAGTTGATGTGAATGAGATATCGCGTCTCAAAGTTAGACATTCGGTATCATGCTTAAAGAGGAATTTACGTTTATTTTTTATCCCACATCGGTGGGATGGGTAAACTTGAGAGCACTCTATTGTGTATAAATAGAGGCCCTAGTTCCATAGGTTGAACAGACATCAAATCAATATGTATTATTGATTTCCAACATATAGAGTACACATATGAAAAAGTGATATTTCAGGCAGTTTGTTAAGTCTGGCACTAAAACTTACTGTTTCGGTTGTGGTGCCCTAGAAACATACGGCGAATTTGTTTTAAATGAAGCGTGTCAAACACGTGTCTCGGCTCTTTAGTGCTAAGCGTGTCAAACACGTGTCTCGACTCTTGAGTGTTTACTTACTGGTGATCTGGTAAGTCTTTTGGTTATTTTATCGTTTTATTTAATTATCGTTTATAAGAGTGTTTGTATTTATTTTTCTGTTATTCATTTACTGTTAATTATATTTATTATAATCTGGATTTTTTAATAAAAGTGTAACCGTTTTCCTATAATCTTAAAACATATTATGTGTAACAGAATAATTTTTTTTGTTAAAATCAGATTAATTTAATTAACAGTTTTTATATAAACTGTTTATCTGTCGAAACCGAGATTGTGTTTCTTCAGAAAATCAGTTTTAAGTAAACAATATTTTAATTAACATATTTGGTGTTAAAGAGCTATAAACGATTTTTAAAACAGTTTATTGAATCGGTTTATGTTGAAACAAGGATGAGTTTCTTTTCAAACTGATCTTTTAGTTTGTTTATTACCTATGTTTAGTAAAAACCTAGATTTATTGAAACCAAGAATGAGTTTATCTGAATCAGATTTGGTACAAGCTTATATAAACCAAGTCGAGTTTATTAGATACCAAATTATTTTAAGAGTTCTTAACTATTTTTGTGTTTAAATATTGACAAGTTTGCTAATGGTAACACAAGTGTGAACCTAGTGAATCTTGTAAATGTAATTGGTGCGCCAGTTACTAACATGGTTGAAAATCATGACGAATTTAGATTCATTGAAACCAAGTGAAGTTTCTTTGAAACAAATCTCATTAAATATAAGTTGCTATTTTATTAGATTATTGGAATGTATTCATTGAAACCAATTGGAGTTTCTTTGAAACATATCTCATAAAATGCAAGTTGTTATTTTATTAGATACCTGTAACATGTTAAATAAAATCAAGAAGAATTTCTTTGAATCAAGATATTGATAATTATACAAGTTATTATTAAATATCATATTATATACATCATTTTACTAAATTAGTGAAAGTGTTTGTTTGACTTGTCTAGTTTATTATAAAAGGTTGAGTTTCTTATAAATAGATATAAATTCTTGAGATTTTAATAGAGTTTAATGGTTTATCTTAGGAATCCTTGTTTGAGTTTTCTTTTGAGAGTAGATCTGCTGAACCTTGTGAGTTTATTGTAATAATTAGATATAGTGAGACATATCTATTAAGATATTCTTAATGAAAATTGACAACATCATATTAAATATGTATTTTTGTTAAAAACATTATGTAATAGGCGATATTATTTAATTGTTTAGTCGAAATACTTCTTTTAAAGTGGTTTTGTATAACGGGTCTTACAAAACATTCGTGTTTTTTAAACAAAAGACGAATTAAAATCGTTTTGTTAAGAAACACTTGTGATTAAGCACGTTGTTAATAATACCAAAATTAGTTTCAAACTAATCATGGGACCTCATATTAACATTTGGAATGTCAAGAGTGACATCAAAGGATATGCTCCCGAACTTGTTAAAAGGGAGACCGATACTCGAGTTACCTGTAAAGTAGATGCTTTGAAACATTCAGAAACCTTATGTGCCATAACTATGCATTATATAGTCTGAATGACATAAAAACTAAGGCCATGAAGGAATTCGACCTTAGATAATGGTGGATTAGCACTTCAGTATCATGTCATGTATATGGTGATTGATTAACTCTTTTAATGCAGTTGAGAATGGAGAGAATGATTTTTGGGCAACTCTCTAACTGCTAATATTAGGGGAAAAGGAGATGTGATTCACATCTAAAAAAAGAGTATAAGTTAACCAACGCGTTGTACGTGCCGGGGATTCGTAGGAATCTTGTGTCCGGATGGTTGCTTAATGAAATTTTGGCTTCCATCTTGTGTTTGAATCAAATAAAAATTAAGTTAACGACTAACATAATTTGAGTCTGTACGGGTTACGCCTTTAAAAATGTTTAAGCTTAATGTATTTTCTAATGGTCATTTTAGTAAAATATGTATGAATTCAACTTATTTGATTCTTTAAATATATGGCATGGCTGACTCGGACATGTTTTAAATTTTAACTAAATATGTTGTCTAATTAAACTAAATTGGATACCCACTTTTTGTATTGACACGGACTACAAAATTAAAACTTATGTCGAAGCCAAATTGACAAGATTGTCTTTTCTCTCGGTTGAACAGAAAATAACCGAACCCCTTTATATGATTCACGTGGTTTTATGTGATTTGGAATTGATACCTACTAAGATAGAGAATAGCGAGTACTTCATCATGTTTGTTGATGGCGGTAAAAAATATTGCTATTTATACTTACTTGAGAGTAAGGATATAGACAAGATTGTTCTATATAAATAAGTTGAGAATCAACTTATTATTGAAAACAAGGTGGTTCGAAGTCATATCGGAGGTGAATATGTGTCTCTTTCTAAATTTACATGCTAAACCTAGAATAAGACACAAATTTATGGCTCTTGATACTCCAACAATAGAATTGTTGAAAGAAAAGAATCGTACCTTACAAGATATGGTAAATGTCATGTTCTTAAGTCCTGGTTTAAGCCATGGCATGTGGGGGAAAGTGATTATATCGGCTACTTATCTTTTAGATAAGATCCCTTGTAAAGAAATAAGATAGTTCTTATGAACTATGGATGAGAAGAAAACTATCTTATAAGTATTTATAAATGTGGGGGGATATCTAGCTAAGATATCCGTATTGAACCCCAAAATTCAAAAGATTTGACCTGAAACTGTGAATTGCATATTCTTAGTATATGCTCATATCAGTAATGCTTATGGTTTATTTGTGTATGTTTATATACACAAGGATACGATAATGGAATAAGGAAGTGCTTCAATTTTTGAAAATATATTTCCTTGTTAACGAAGGAAATTAGAAGATCATCTTGAATAGATGACGAAGTTGTCCAAGATCAGAGATAACGAGATGACAATGATCTCCAAGATGAGAGACAAGATCAACCCAAGGAAAAAGAGGTTAAACCTAGAAGAAGCAAAAGGGCAAGAAATGAGAAATCGTTTGGACCCGATTTTGTATCTTTTATGGTAGAAAATGAACCTACTTCTTATCGAGAAGCGGTAACTTCCTCGAAAGGGCTACATGCACAAAAGCCATTAAAAGTGAAATAGATTCTATTTTACAAAATCATACTTGGGAGCTCGTGGATTTCCCTCCGGGTTGTAAACCACTAGGCTATAAATGGATCTTTAAGAAGAAGATGAAAGCCGATGGCACCATTGACAAGTACAAAGCAAGATTGGCAATCAAAGGATTTATACAACAAGAAGGTCTAGATTACTTTGATACTTATTCTACGCGAATAACGTCAGTTAGGATAATACTTGCTATTGTCGTATTAAGAAATTTGGAAGTTCATCAAATGGATGTGACAATGAGATTTCTAAACGAATTTTTTTAGAAAAAGTACTATACATGAACCAACCTGAGGGTTTCATGGCTCCTGGACTAGAGAGTAAAGTTTGTAGGCTTGCTAAGTCATTATATGGCTTAAGGCAAGCTTCCAAACAGTGACATAAATTTTTTGACCATATCATGTAAGAATGTAGATTCGAAATTAATAGACTTATGTGTGATCGATAGTAGATATGTATTCTTGTGTTTATACATAGATGGTATAATTGTCACCAGAAGTGATAACAAGATAAACAAATCCACTAATGACATGTTAGAGTCAAGATTGACATGAACTTCATTAGTTGTTGGATATGGTTCTTTGAACTAAGATCATGTGAACCAATATGGATTTGTTTTGAAGTAAAAAACATTATAAGGACAATATTCTTAAGAGGTTCAGTGTGGGGGATTCCGGCCTAGCTAGAATTTAATGACATCATTTTAAATCTATTTAAAGTAGAGGTAAAGGTGTTGCCCATTTTGAATACTCAAAGAATATTAGGCATCTTATGTGTCAAATGACGTGTTTCTGACCTGATTTAGAACTTATAGTCAGGTTAAGTAGATATACCAGTAATTCAAGTGGGAATCATTTGAATAAGTATTACATGAGTACTATAATACTTACAATATTGCATTATGGAAGATATCCGGCTGCGATCAAATGATAGATAATGCAAATACGGATTCTTATATATAAGAATCTAGATCCACTAGAGCGGATGTATTTACGCTAAGTAGGAAGCTATATCTTAGAAATCTTAAAAGTATTTCAAACAGACGCTTATAGCTAAATCTATTATGAAATCTGAATTCATCATTTGAGATAAATTTATAAAATATGCGGGATATTTACGTTAATTCGTAAAGGACAGAACAAGATGGCGTAAACTAGTAACGGCCATCTTTATAAAGTGTAATAATCAATTGAATTTTGACATAACTCATATCACAATGTACAACGGTAAGTAGAGACATATCTATCATAGACAGTGATTGGTGCGACAACTACTCTCAAATAGAGTTATCATGATTGACATGGCCGGATTTGAGCATGTGTTGGGTGCTCAACGGCACAGGGCCTCTATTTTTTCAAGGGCCGCCCCATGATTATAGACACAGTAGTTGATATAATTGGATGCTTGGCATAAAACTGATAAAAATGTGTTCATGAATGACATACTATTTGATTTTACAAAAATAATGAGGTAAAAATGGATTAATATGAAGTAAAATTATAAAATGATGTCTTACGCAGGGTTGTTGTAGTTTACTTCTTTAACAGATGAAGAAGATGACTATTTTGAGTCATTTACATTTTTAGCCCTTAGAGTTTATAATCTTTTCACTGGAGTTAGTTCTAAAAAAGGTTCAAAGTTTACGCAGAGTAACAGTTTTAGCCCTTGGTTTAACAGCAACACTAACCAAGGTCATAAATATCCCAAAATATATTTACACTATGTTACTTACTATCTAAAAACTCTCTAAAAGCAGTTAAGTAGAATTAATATCATAAATTTGGCAGAAACTATTACTTTATGCACTTCTGTATGCTTTGAAGTTTTTCAATAGCATTTACTATATTTTCAAGATTTAGAAGCTCTTTACCCATTTTATTTTTTTTAGTTAAGGGGCCTCAAATGTAATTACAGCACAGGGCCCCTAAAATCAACGAGACCGCCCTGACGATTGACTACGTAAAGTCAATGGATAACATCGCGGATCCGCTTACGAAAGGCTTAAGCAAAGAGTTAGTTAGTGAGTCGTCTAAAAGAATGTGACTAAAGCCCTTAAAGGAATGAGTTTCTATGAAGGAAAACCTAACTCGGTTGACTAAAGATCCCAAGATCTGGGTTCAATAGGACAACCTAATAATAGAAATGTAGGGGAAGTCACTGTGGGGAGTTACTTAATATTGTAACTTCCTCGTACATTCTTATAAAATGTGACTTGTTGATTCTATACTTCTATTTTTTTGTTTTACACAACTTGATTAAGGTTACCTTTGAGTATTACGTTCAAGTGGGAATGATCACATTTAAACATTGAGGGTATAGGGTCTTTTGGTATATACTCACGAATGGATATTTATTTGTTTTACCACGTTTGATAGTTTCCTTTCGATGTCTTAATAGGTTTATCTTTTTCGATTTTAATGTTAACGATAATAGGAGGTGGTGAATCTTTTTGAATTTTCAAGAATCATCAGACTTTCCACTCCCGGTGAATACGACATTCACTTGCTCGGTTTGAGCTTGAGGAGGAGGTGGAGGATCAGTCCTATCCGGTTTGTTCTGAAGAGATGTTTTGAGACTTCGACCACTCATTTATTTTTCTTTCCATGTTTTTAATTTTAGTTTGGAAATTATTTTTGTTTTTCTTTATTTTTAAAATCATATCATTAATGTTGTTTTTGACAAACATATTTGAAACTCTTTGATCATCCAAGAATTTAGTCATTGATTTTTCAAGATCAGTTTTAGATTGATCATCCTTGTCAAAAAGTTTATCATGAACAGTTCTCATGCTACAGATACATCTTTTGAAATCATTTCTCACACCATTGTTTAATTCTGTGAGCGATTTCTTGGAATCATTATTATCATGATGGGATTGGTGAGAATGCGGATCATGAGAATTTTGGTCTTTATTACCTTCAAATTGGATGTAATTTGCTTCATGACGTTCACACATCGGCGTGTCATCGTTCAGGTGGTTTTTAGAAGCGTTTCCAAGCTCATTGCATTTGTTATGTATATCTTGCAATTCTTCATTTAAGCTTATAATTTGAGAATTCATAGCCTTCAATTTTCCATAAATCGAGAATTATCAGTATTACTATCACTTCCATCGGCGAAAGCAACAGATTTTTGAGTGGGTTTCATTTGAATTTTGTTGGACCAATCAAGTTCGAAAAGGACTTTGTCCTCAAGATATTGAAAAGCTTGATTCGGAGTTTCATAGAGGAAGATTCCTCCAGCAGTTCCATCCAGGATTGCTTGAGTGGGTTTATCTAGACCGTGATAAAATATTTGAATAATAGCTCATTTGGTCAGACCGTTCCCATGGCATTTCTGAAGCATGTTCTTGAGTCATAACCAAGCGTCGGTTAGACTTTCACATACGAGTTGAGAGAAATTTATGATTTCAAGTAAAAGACGGTTAAATAACGAAGGTGGAAAGAATCTGTTTATAAAAGCTTTTCTCATTTGTTCCCACGATGTTATAGACTCTTCATTTAGTTCGTTAAACCAGATTTTAGCTTTATTGCACAACGCAAAAGGAAATATCAAAAGCTTAACAGCTTCACTCTGCGTTTCACCATATCTGAACATGTTGCAGATTGCGAGAAATTCACGGATGTGGTCATGTGGATCGGACCGCAGATAACCATCGAATTTATTTTCCTAAATCATTTTCAAGTGGGTACTGTTGATAATAAAGTTGTCATCTACATTGGGTTGAACAATGGCAGAATTAGGAGTCGGTGCTACAATCTTAGCATTTTCCCACATAGGTTGATCATCGAGATCGAGGATTATTATTTCTTAGAGTGGTAAATTTGGTTGGGGTTCGACATCCTCTTCAGGTATATTTATGATGACAAATTCATTAACAATAGGATGTTCGGTGGAAGATTTGTGTGATTCGATCTGAATGGATTCTTTTTGGATAATTTTAAATTTACAAGACCTTTTTATAAAAATTTTATTTAATTTATATATTAGACTTACTAGTTGTTTTCCAAAATATATGGGATTTATACATAGGTTAAGCATTTTGTTAAAAGACGTCTTTACATATATAATTAAGGCTAATAGAATAATATTCAAAATAAAGTAAATTATTTTCATATATTTTTTTATAATTTTTGATTTTTATAGATATATATATATATATATATATATATATATATATATATATATATATATATAGCAAATAATGATAAATAAATAAAAGATTTTTTTTGGATAGGTACGGCGCACTTTAAGAAAAGTGCGCTGGCTTTTCTTGAATTTTGTGTTTTTTTCGAATATTATGATAAACTAGATAATTACAAATACACAAGGTATATAATCAAATAAAATACAATTCCAAATGATTATAAAACCTAAGACTAGCAGATTGGAGGTTTTTGTTTTGGTTTTTGAAATAAGATTCTATTTGTGAAAATCTGCAGAAAGTGCGGCGTACTTGGGTAAAGTACGGCGTACTTCCTGGGCTTTCAGGAAAACCGGTTCCTGGAAAAAAATAAATTTTGGTTTTCGTTTGCTAGAAAACGGTACGACGAGTTTGAAAATTTTGTGAAACAAAATAGCACATAAAACAAGCAACAAACAGATAAAAACTTAAAAAAATTCCCCGGCAACGGCGCCAAAAACTTGATGTGTGTTTTCCAAGCTTTAAATTTATAATAACTAGAAATACCGATTTTTACGAAAAACACAAAATTCGGGCAAGTACACCCATTCGTGTATAGTATAGCTTTAGGTAAGTCGAGGTCGTTCCACGGGAATTGAAGTTTTTACAGTTTGTAATTAAGGTGCTAAGGTTAATAAGATTGTCACGGATCAAATTAACCAAATCTTGCATTATATCGGATATCTATATACGAAAGTGATAAAGATGATTCAATCAAATGATTAAGGTATATTTGTTTAGGCAATGATAATTAGATATTATTGTGTATGGAATGTGTTTATAAGTTTGGAAATAGAGTTATCATAAGTTATAAATCTTTTCGGCCTTTAAATTAATCCTAGTGATTAATTTCGACTAATAACAACAAATCCTTTCGGCCTTTATAAGTTATTATAACCAATATAATAAATGGAATGATAGAATACATATATAAAGAACCCTTTCGGCCTATATTCTTATATAAAAATATGTTTTACCAATTCAATAAACACATATCCAAACGCTCCATATTTAAAGATTCACATAATGCCTAGACAAAATAATACAAACTACTCCATGTTCATATTCATAAACAACATATTATAAATGAGAAACTTCTAATATTTCTCATAAATTTAAATAAGGAATGTACCAACGATTCGTAACGAAAGTGTATGAGACAATAAGATGAATAAACCAATTATTCGACTAAATAACCCATTCCAACATCAACCAATGATTACAATATCAAGCTACTCCAAATAATTCCGGTAACCAACTGAAATATTCACAATTCCTTAGATTCAGGACTACACAAACGGTTTGGATAAGGAGGGGTGTTTGGAAACGGGTTTCATATTGAGTTCATAGAAGAATTATGGAGAATTCACAAAGTATATGGGTTGTTAGGTTCTGGAAATTGATGGATGAGGTATGAGGGTGATGGTGGATCTTTGGAAAATGTGGTGGAGAGTGGTGGTATTCGATGGTGGTGATGGTGGTTTGAAGGGGTGTTTGGATCCTTGGTTTTTCAATCCAAAATCACCAAAAAAAACTTATTCTAAGTGTTCTAAACGAACTAGAATGATTTGTGTGAGATTGTGTGGAATGAGAGAGCCAAGGAGGGTATTTATAGGCTCTTCAGGGGCCAAAGTGCGCCACACAAACTTATTTGTGCGCCGCACATCGGGTGTTAATGCACTTAGCATTTAATTGCCTTTAATTTTTTCACAGACTAAAAAGTGCGCCGTACTTTGGGTAAAATGCCACACTTTTTTAATTTTAGCACTTGGCCTTTTTCAAGGTTATAGATAATTGAATTCTCTTCGTGTGGCCACTTGAATCAACTAAAACGGAATTCGTATGACCGTGTTATGGCCAAAAGAGTAAACAGGTGTTGGAAGATATTTATCTTCAGTTATTTCTTCGTTTAAGCTTCAATTTTTCGTGTAATATTCCGTATTCTTCCACGACACGTACCTAGAACATATAATAGCAAATATACTTGATTAATTACCCAAAGTTCATGAGAAATGATCAAATATATATAAATAACGCCGCCGAAAACATGTATAATTAAGGCGTTATCAGGAAGCTATGTCTTAAAATCTTGAAAGTATTTCAAAAATACGTTTATAGCTAATCTATGATGAAATATGAATTTATCACTTGAGATAAATTTATGGAATATGCAGGATATTTACGTTAATTCGTAAAGGACATACCAAGATGGCGTAAACCGGTAAAGGCCATGTTTATAAAGTGTGATAGTCAATTGAATTTTGACAGAGCTCGTATCACAATGTAAAACGGTAAGTCAAGACATATCCATCATAGACAGTGATTGGTGCGACAACTACTCTCAAATAGAGTTATTACGATTGACTACATAAAGTCAATGGATAACATCGCAAATCCGCTTACGAAAGGCTTAAGCTGAGAGTTAGTTAGTCGTCTAAAATAATGTGACTAAAGCCCTTAAAGGAATGACTTTCTATGAAGGAAAACCTAACCCAGTTGACTGGAGATCCCAAGATCTGGGTTCAATAGGACAACCTAATTATAGAAATGTGGCGGAAGTCACTGTGGGGGAGTTACTTAATATTGTAACTTCCTCGTCCATTCCTATAAAGTGTGACTTGTTAAGAGGTTAAACATATGACTTTAATGATTCAAGATGAAATCATAAAGCATAATGATTTAAGATGAAATCACAAAACATATGTTTTTAATGATTCAAGATGAAATCACCTATGTGAGAGAGAAGTGGGTTGCTTCAAAGGGAAATATGGGGGCGCAATTCTTAAGAGCTCTTGCAGAACCAGGCTAATATTCAAGACCATAATAAACATGACTATGAGGACTTGACAGTGTCAGGGAGATTTTTGTGTGAGTGTGTAATGTCGTCTACGTAAACAGAGGCTAAGTTTAAGGACATCGCGTCTACTCAGATCTTGGAGACTAATTGCATCTCACAAGGGAAGGTTTAAAGAATCACACCTACCTATCTTATGCAAGACTCAACTGTTGGAATTTTATCGAAACTTTTGTGTATTCGACCGATCTCTCTTCATGTGGGGGATTGTTGGAAAATTTGATTGGCAAAGTGATTTTTGACCAACTTTGGACATAAGTATCTATATGTATATGTCATATATGTAAGTAATAGTTTGTAAGTTTGCTTTCTCCTTGTAGAGAGCTTCACAATGAACCTTTATGTGTCCAAAACAGAGTTGATGTGAATGAAATATCGCATCTCAAAGTTAGGCATTCGTTACCATTCTTAAAGAGGAATTTATGTTTGTTTTCTATCCCACATCGGTGGGATGAGTAAACTTGTGAGGACTCTATAGTGTATAAATAGAGGCCCTAATTCCATAGCTTTGATATAGATCAAATCAATAAGTATTATTGATTTCCAACTTATGAAGTACACATCTGGAAAGGTGATATTCTAGGCAGTTTGTTAAGTCTGGCAGTACAACATACTGTTTTGGCTGTTGTACATTGGGAAACAGATGGCGAATCTGTTTTAAGGGAAGCGTTTCAAACACGTACCTTAGCTCTTTAGTGTTAAGCATGTCAAACACGTGCCTCGAAGAGTGTTTCCTTGATGGTGATCTAGTAAGTCCTTTTACTATTTTATTGTTTTATTTAATTATC
>BQNB010063122.1:0-35808 GCA_026074375.1 Tanacetum coccineum
AAAATCCTACTATGCTTTAAACTCTTAACTTTACGGTCTATTATCTTTACAGGTTCCTCACAAAATGAAGAGTTTTGTCAACCTTAATCTCGTCCAATGGCACATGCAAACTAGCATCCGCCAAACACTTCTTTAGGGTTGACACATGAAACGTGTCATGTACTCCACTCAATTCCTTAGGCAATCTCAACCGATAAGCTACAGGATCAATTCTTTCAAGAATCTCAAATGGCCCTACATATCTCAATGCTAACTTACCCTTCTTTCCAAAATGAACTACGCCCTTCCATGGTGACACCTTTAATAACACCTGATCACCCTCCTCAAACTCTAACGGCTTACACCTATTATCAACATAGCTCTTTTGACACTCTCTCGCCGCTTTGGGCTTCTCTTTTATCAACACCACTTTATCAGTCATTTCTTAAACCAATTCAGGTCCAAACAAACTACTTTCTCTAATCTCAGCCCATAAAACAGGCGACCTACATTTCCTTCCATGCAAAGCTTTGAACAGGTCACACCTTATGCTCGAATGATAGCTATTATTGCAGGAAAACTCAGCCAATGGTAGATGAACATCCTAGCTACTACCAAAATCAATCACACATGCCCTAAGCATATCCTCTAAAGTCTGAATCGTACGCTCACTTTGACCATCCATTTGGGGATGATAAGCCATACTCATATCCAACCTCGTCCCTAAAGCCTTTTGTACAGTATGACAGCATCGCGATGTAAACCGTCCATCTCTATCTGAAATAATCGACACAGGAACTCCACGTCGCGCGACTATTTCATCGATGTAAATCTTTGCCAATCTTTCCGTACTATAGTCTTCTCCTATAGCCAGAAAATAAGCCAACGTAGTCAGTCTATCAACTAGGACCCAAATCGTGTCATGCCCATTCTTTGACCTAGGTTGCTTAGTGATAAAATCCATAGTGATCTTATCCCACTTCCATTCTGGTATTTCAGGTTGTTGCAATAAGCCCGAAGGCCTTTGGTGCTCTGCCTTTACTTTAGAACATGTCAAACACTTACTAACATATGTAGCAATATCTCTCTTCATTCCCGGCCACCAGTACATATCTCAAAGATCATGGAACATCTTATCCGCTCCCGGATGCACATAGTACTTAGACTTGTGGGCTTCATCCATGATCACCGTTCTTACTCCTCCAACTAATGGAACCCATATACGGTCCATGAAATACAAACTCTCGCCCTCCTTCCTTTCCATATGTCAATCTAACCCATGAAGCCTTTCTGCGAGTACGTTCTCTTGCTTGAACGCCTCACTTTGGGCTTCCAATATCATTCCTCTTACTCCATACTGAATGGTCATAGCCATCGCTCGAACACGTCTAGGTTTCACTCGTTCCTTCCTACTTAACGCATCAGTCACAACATTTGCCTTACCTGGATGGTAGCGAATTTCATACTCATACTCACTATACAATTTAATCCATAAAGTACTAACCATCATCTACCCTCTTTTCCATTTGTTGGTCCAGGTCACGCAGCATTTCTGCTGGCGCGTTCTCTACCTTGGACGTCTCACTTGGAGTAGCCAATATCTTGTCCTTAACACTTGACTGGATAGTCATGAACATTGCTCTTACTCGTCTTAGTTTCACTCTCCCTTTCTACTCAACGCATCAACCACTACATTTGATTTATCGAAGCGTCACACAAATCATTCTTCAAGGTCTGGAAAGCCTCTTCTCGTTCTGCGCCCCACTCATACTTCTGATTCCTCTCAGTTAGGGAAGTAAGGGGTTTAACAATCTTAGAAAAGTTTGCGATGAAACGTAGGTATGTAACCTGCCAATCCTAAGAATAATCATATCTCGGATGGTGTCGTAGGTACTTCCCAATTCTTCACTGCCTCACACTAGTAACCTTAGCATACAACTTCTCCTTCCTCAGTAATTCCAACACTAACTTCAAATGAACTCCATGCTTCTCTTCTTAACAAACGACACTGGTGCTCCTCACGGAAAATGACTAGGTCGTATGAAACCCTTGTCTTGCAACTCTCGAAGTTGTTCAGACAATTCTTGCATTTCCAAGGGTGCTAGACGATATGGAGACTTTGCAACTGGCGTCGCTCCATGAACCAAATCTATGCGGAACAGGCTTTCATTGCGGTGGTCATTAACAAGTCTTTACGAAAAACTCGTCAATAAGTCTCGTACAACGAATATACCACTCAAATTTCAATTCTACCATACCTTTGTGTTCATTTAGGTTTTCACGACTCCTTGAGTACGTTCACCATGAACCCGAAGTATTCATCACCTTCCAACGGTTACCTAACCACCTTCCCTTGACATATTCCTCAAAACTACTTCTTGGACACAACGGTCCATTGCCCGCACATGCACATCAAAGCTTCACGATCTCAAAACGGTTTTCAACGAAAATCCAAGGGTTACGAACAATCGAATAGGATAACAAACGAATATCAAGTCAAGGCTAGAATGCATATAGGAGATTCCACATATGCAAGTAGACGTGGATCAAATGACGTAAGAATCCTTTGAAAGAAAGGTACGTATATGACCCGAGTGAAACGCAACGAAAGATATCAAGACGTACCACGAAAATGAACACATAAAAAAATTTCAATACGGAACGACCGGATCTTTCTTATACCAATTATCGACATTACTCGAAAAACCAAATTAAATAATGTTTTTATAAAAAATCAATTTAAATTAAGAAAATCACTTTAAGTATAAAAATCGTTTTAAATAATAATAAGTGTTGCTTGTCTTAAATTTAATCTTTATAAAATTCATTCTGGTTGTCATAAAAAATCTAGAGATGGTTATCTAATGGTATATCGTACCTTACCACTATGAATCACTTTAAACCAGCTTTTTATAATAAAATAAAATTTATTAAACCACTTAAAAAATTTCATATCCTATTTGTATAGACCATTTAAACATATTCTTTTTACAAAGATCATTTTAAACACAGTTTTTCTCAAACACTAACACAATACTTCCAAAGAGTTTTTATAATTAGACATCAATTATGAAATATGTTACTCAAACAAATGACACCATAATACCAACATGGATCGTAAAACACCGTACAGACTCTAACACAATTCTATTGTTTGAAAACGAAAGAAAATACCAGGAACCATATACTCAAAATAAAATCAAACGAACTCGTATAAGAAAACTCATGCAAGACGTTACGTACCCAAAAGAAAACGTAAGGTCTTATCCAAATTAACAATCAACAGAGCAAACGTAAAAGCATCGATACTAACACGTCGCCAACGGGTTACAAAAACCAAGGGATATACAAAGAAAGGAGTAATGATCTACACAAATATGTTAGGAACAATTAGTGCTTAAAATAACTGTCTTGTATACCCATTCGAGTAATCCAATTTAACAAAAGAACTAACGAACGCGCCTTATATCCCGAAAGAGCTATTCAACAATCATATACATCAGTCGTGGAATAGGGAAATTAAAAGTATCTTTTACTAAACAAAGATGATGGAAGGGGATGCTAAGCTTTAGACTAAGAAATCCGGTATAATAAACAACGGAGCAACACGCAACCTTATAATAGCAATACTAGGTTATCCTCCAATTACTAGATAGAAGTGGCAAACTTTCTTTCTATACACTTAACTCAAAACTATCCTCCAATTAGGGTAACGAGAAAAATTATCTACCAACCACCTCTTTATCAAGAATACCACATATAAAAAAAACATATTACACTACCACCTTACAAAAACCAAACACAAATAATGCAATCATGGTCAAAGTCTACGTGTGTGTGTGATGCCTTTATAATTATGTTGGCCACCATAATTATAAGTGCCTCCTTTCACACGTGTACTTACTTCCAAGATCACCAATATCAATCATAATTCACATATAAGCACATATACCACATTGCACATCTTAAACCATTCCAACTTAACACATAAAGGATGCTCCATCAAATAACTACTTACTTATATCAAATTGAAATTGAAACGACATAAAGGAACGAAAGTCTCGCAACGACTTCCAAAATACGAAATATCCGAAAGAAATAATCAATAACAACATGACGAGGTAAAGGACGGGATAAACTTATGTTGGGCCTCGCTTGGGTTTGACTTTGCCTCCGCAAGAATCACCCGACTCTGCGGGTCCAGCCCTATTACGCACATCCGACAAACGATCAACTATCCTATCTCCTTCGGTTCCACAAGAGGCTCCTCTTATGGATCCTTATAACGCTTAAGTCCAGTTGGGAAAACGGTTCCCCAACGAGACTTCTTACGGGTGAGGGAAAAACATAGCTAAAATACTAAGAAAGTAATACATATTATATCAAATAATGGTAGACAAAATAACTAAATGAAAACTTAGCAAAATACGAGATATATAAGCTATTGAAAAAATGATGAGGGGAAGCATAGCAGTTATAGAATTAAACATTAAGCCCTTAAATTCATCTACATTGAAGGGACTCCTAGGTTAGATACTCTAGGCTCAACCACCTTACTTCTCTATAACCAATGGCTCCTGATACAATATGTCACACCCCGCCCTAGGCGGGGGGAAAACACCGGGCGTAACATCAAAAATATCTCCTATAACACAATGGTGTCTACTATAGCGGAAAATCTAAATTGAAAGAAATAATCAAATGGATACTATGTGTCATGACAATACCCAACATAAGATAGAGGAGTCTTGCATTAATAAAGTAATGTCACACACGAGCAAAATGTTCCAAATACTAATAATCTCCAACTATTAAGTATCAAGCAAAACAAATGTCATAACTAAAAAGACTAGAAAAGACAAACTCCACAGTGCAATGCCTAGGGTCTCTCTATGCCACTCTTTCTCCATCCTTCTTATCATCCTGTTACTCACCTGAAAATGATGCTTAAAACGTTCAACATAAAGTTGCGTGAGGTCATAGGTTTACGGACACGATATAAAATCCAATTAAATTCATTATTGTGATAAATTGACAAACACTGCCATGACAATAACTGAACTATCAATATTAAGCTTCATGTAAACCAAATCAAATCCAATCCAAAACAATACCATTCACACGATTACGAGACGTCTCTATCGCAGAACTACTCCAATTGATCACTAAGCCATGGAGCATACCACAAATCCACTCCACTTGTCATTAAGCCATGGAGCATACCCACAAAAACCAACTCCAATTGATCGACTAAGCCATGGAGGCGTTGCACATCACAAAACATGTAGCCACATAACATATAATTAGCCACATAAAGTCCATGCCCTCACTTTAAACACATTATCACAGTAATTAAAACATTTTCATACTAGTTCATTTCCATCCCAAGTTTAAAACAAGTAAAAGTGGGACTATGAAACTCACCTTAGCTTAGCTTAATCCAAAAAGGTTCCAAGAAGCTTCACAAAGATCTAAATAACAAAACGTACGAATATTAACATCACTTTGGTCATCACTCCAATAGGGTGTAACCCTCAACTATGATGGATTCTAAGCGATCTATCAATGTTCTAAACTCATTTTGTACCTTTTTAAATTCTTACATAACTAGCTTACACTTTATTCTTACACTTTCAATTTTCTTGATTTGAGCAGAATTTTAGACTCACTTGCACGCCCTAAACGCCACCACTAAAATTCTTGGAAAAATTACCACAGGTTTACTAATATGAATTATGACCACAACCCAATTGACTCCCAAAAAGTTCATTACTCTTTTTATAAATACCTTTAAGAAATTCTTAACACCAATGTGTTTCCAAAATTTCGGCTAGTAACAAACACCCTAAAAGTTTGATGTTAGCTGACCATTTTAAACACCACCCCATACTTAGCCAAAAATCAGGGGTCACACACAACATATGAAATGACTTCCACGTGAATATTAGCCCTTGAGAAGGTGTCTAAGTATTTTTAGAAAAATCAAAACCCTAACTGAAACCCGTCAGAAAATTCACTGTTTTGCACACTTATCTTATAAAAATTTATTTGACAACCTTCCGGACCACGAAACTCTTGGGGCTGGATTCTTTGGAAGAAGACTCAAAGGGCTATGTTTAAAAAAGAACTCTTAAATATCATTCTTCATCATAGAGAAAATCGTTCATGAACACAGCCCTAATTCTGCTCAACATTAAATCAAGATTTCATGCAAACCCTAACATGTAATTTGCATGGTTATGCCCCTAATTCAATTCTAATCAATACTACAATCATAATATATCATTAATATTTTATATTTTATGAAACCCTAGAATCCATCATTGATTTTGTTACATGGATTCATTTAAATAATAGGTTTTGAGTGTACTTACCTTGATTAACTTAGGTCTAACATCAAGTTATTTGCTAGCTCTTGATTAAGATTCTTGGTTCTTGTTCTTAGGGATGGGGAAAGTTGACAACAAAGGGTTTATGGGGGCTTGAGTTAATTTGTTCTAGGGGGCCTTAGGGTAAGATAATGGACTAACGTTTGGGTTTAGGGTTTTTTTACCTTAAGGCCTAAACTAGTCCTAGCCCAACACAAATTCTATTTTAAATAAAACATTTTTTTTCTTTTAAAACCGGACGCACCCTTTAATATATATATATATTATTATTATTTTTTTATTAAATTAAAAATTAACTAATTTACTTCATTAACTTAAGTTTTTATAAAAACCTAAGCTAATTTGATTAAACCTTTATACTTAAACGCTACTTACTAAACTTTCTAAAAATAAATTTCATTTCACCAAACCACTTTCCATTTTTAGAAAGTTTGCTACAACCTTCTATATTTCACCCACCTATTTCATTTCCAATATGTCACATTTCCCATAAACGCTTAACACTTAATCATCCAACTATTGACGTAGCATTACATGCAATACGCCATTCCTTTCCATTATCACTAAATGTGAACAAATGGAATACGCATAATCCAACACAAACATACTCAAAATGAGATGCCCATACACCTCAAAATGATATCATGCACATACTTAACTCACTTAGCACACATAAAATCACATAGCACAACACTTAAACACATAAATAAACTTAACCTTTACTAAAGGTTATAAAAGTTACTCAACCTGCTCTAGTGAATCACGGATGTCAATCCCCCCCCAGTAACTCATATGTTTGACAGCCTGAGTCCAAATACCAAAGGACGATTTGTACGACCTGGCATTTGAAAACAGACCAAGATGGATATTGTTTGGAAAAATAGATCCCCAATGTTGGTTGTGTTCCGTTGGGGTTGACTAAGCAATGGGCTTGCCATGCCGGTAGGTTTTAGAGAGCCTCAGTTAAAGGGGCACTGGTACCTAGGGTAAATGTTCTTCTTGTGGGTCTCCAATGATAACCAACATTGTTAAGTGTTTTGCCAGTTGGTTTCCAAATTTGTTTGAAATGTTTAGGTTTCCCCACTTGTTTAACTTGCTTAGGTTTCCAAACTTGCTTAACATGATGCACAACATTTTTAACATTGGGGGATGCATTCACAGATTGCAAATAAGTAACCACACACATATCATGAGTAGCCGAAAATAAGCATTTGTTACATGTTTGGCACACAGAATGAGAATTCAAATTAATTACAGTACGCTTAGAGCTATTACTAGAATCAACACGATTCATGGTTTTAAGACTAGATCTAATTGTCCTAGGGTGTTCTTCTACTTTCTTCATGCTGTCACTTTTAGCTAGCGGGATCTGATGATTCTTGAGTATGCTCCTAGGCTGAGATCCGCTAGCATCAGTGCAACTGTTTACTCCTGTAGAAGGAGGCACATGGACATTAGACTACTGAGTGTGCATTGGCTCTACATGTTTGTGTGTAGTACTACTTGATGTTGCAATTTAGTCCTCAAAGGTAACTTGCTTTTTCCTAGGGGTGTGTGCATGCTTCTTATCTTGTTGATTGAAGACCTTTGGACAGGTGCCAAACACATATTCTAATAGTTCCTGAGAATGCTTAGTGTAACGGCAAGCAGATGCGAGTGATCTATCTAAAGGTCTCTCAACTTTGGCTTCTTCCACTATTTCGCGAAGTGTATCTACACTTTCCTTAAGATGCCTGAGATAATGTAGATGAACTTCCCTATTGTTCCTATTGCGAGGGGGAATAGGTTCAACATCTATAGCATACTTTCCTGGTGCAAGTACATTTGGTTTAACCTGATTTGTAGTGACACATGAGACCGTATTCTGTAGTTGGACCTTTAGACTCTCATTTTCATTTTTAAGGGCAGTTATCTGTTCTGTATGCTTAGCACGCGTAATCTTGATCGAATCATACAATTCCTTGTAGTGCTGCTTAATCTTTGCATTTTCTGCCCTAAAAAGCTCATTTTGTTCTTGAAGACCATTAACCTTTTCAGTTAATTGTGAGATCTGAAAGTCTCGGGCCCTAAAATCAAGTGTTCGGTCTAGTTCACTACGGGTCTCCTTAAGTTGAGATATTTGCATTTTCAGCTTTTGGATGACGTTGTCTTTTCCTTGAAGTGAAGCTTTCATTTGACCGATCACAAAAACGGAGTTAAAATCAGGAGTATCATTAACGGATGAAGACGGTTTATTCTGAAAACTATCTTTAAGGTTTTGATACTTTAACTGTAAGTTTAGGTGATTTACCTCAAGATTGGAAAACCGGTTTAAAAGTTCATTATAATTATCCTTATGGATATTATCACGTAAATTAGAAAGCTCTGCTTCAAGTTCCAGACAACGGGCTTTGACAACATTATGAGCCTTTTGCATTTCAGTAAATCTAGATACATTAAGCTCAGAATTCGATGCAACATAAAACACTTCTTTAGACAAACCATCAGCGATTATATTATCATGTTCAATAAGAAGGTTTTTCCGTTCAATCTCATCATGTTTCCTATCAACAATACTTTGGTCAAGTTCAGCTTCCAACTCATCAAAGGCATCACTCATTTCTTTAACTTCTTTTGTTAGAGCTTTTTGAATGCCCTCAAAATGTTCTTGAAGAGTTTTGAAAAATGGAATGACCTCCGTGAGGTAACATGTCTTGGTTTGTTCAAAACCCCTTTCCCCTTCAGTGATCCCAGTTGGTGTAATTCTCTTTTTACATGTTTTCTCAAATTCTGAAAAAAGTTGTCTAAGTGTAAAAATGTTAATTTTCACTTGACTTTTGGTTGGAAGCACTCTGGGGACAAGCGTTGCAGGTGTATTTGGAGGATACACAGTCAACGCTTTGATAGGTCTGGTGTTCTGCTCTTTGAGAGCTTCAGCTTTCATCTTAACAATATCTTGAGACCAAAATATTTGTTCCGGGGTCAGTTGTTTCTGTGGTGTGAAGGTCGCTAAAAAATTCTCTTTCGAGTAATTAGGCGGTGTGATATTGACCTTATTATCCACACATTCATTAGCTTTCATTTTATCATGCATTTTCTTCCTAGAAATTTCAGATTGTTCTAGGGTCTCCTCCCAGTCACGTACTACGGCCGGTGCATGATTGGGTGTGACAATTACATGACCACTATACAGGGCAGGCTGAACTTGCCTTGCACGATGTAGACATAGGGGGTTCTTGTAGCCAATAGCTACCTTATTCACTTCATCATAGTAAGACCTAGGTTTACACATCATGTGAACTGTTTGAATAGACTGGCCTTGTTTGAATAGTTTATCCTCGACCTTATCTTTTAAAGCTTTTAAGTCCAAAAATTCTTCAAGGTATTTATTTTCTTTCTGATTAAAATCCTTTTTCAAAGATGTAACTTCATCTACCATTAACTTGTTATGTTGAAGGGTAGAGACAAGTTGCAATTTTACAGAATGAAGTTCCTTTTTCAAATTTTCTTCCTTAATATTGCGGTCAGAGATAACTATTTTCAATTGTTCATTAATCTTTTGTTCCCGTTCAGTTAATTCAAACCTGGCCCGTCTTTCATACAGTTCCACTTGTTCCTTATATGTGGCAAGTTCAGCATTTAACAAATTATTAACTACTGTATTCCGGGGTGTATGAGAGACAGATAGGACATCAGATTCATGCACATCATTATCTATCATCACATATGCATCATTTGGAACCATAGATGCATTATTTTGTACAACCGGCACTGCGTTGTCCTTTACATACTGATCATAAGGAGTCATATTACTATCACTCGTATAATCGGCATGTGAGTCAACAACGTGGTTTGGTTGTACATCGTCGTGCATCTCGTGTTCTTCATGATGATCACAAACAGCATCTTGATAGTGATCATGGTCTTGTACCTCAGATAAGACGTCCGAATCATAAGACGGACCGACTTCATCATAAACTGGATCTGCAGATGATAGATTAGCCATGAACATAGTTTGTGCCGTAGGAGCCTCATCAACATCAGAATCATACGCATCACAGTCATCAGCTTGAAACACATTATCCACATTGAGAGCTAAGTCTTGAACCGGTTGCTCATCCATATCTTCATCAATAGCATTGTCCTGTCCACCAGCTAGGAACAATAACTGCTCTTCATCCAAGACTACCCCATTCTCTTGAGCTTGCATCAGCAACATCTTGTCTTTGAAGTATTCAGAGTTCTGTGGACGCTTGGGTTGAGTGTAGTTCCTTGCTATGTGGCCTACCCCGTTGCAGTTATAGCACTTAACATGCCTAGCTTGACCTGGATTAGCATTCCCCACTCTGTTCTGTGCTCCCCCATAACCAACTGCACCTACACCTCGTGCATTATTACCCTGTCCTCTGTTCTGTCGACCCTGAACATTCTGAACAACAACCCTGCCGTCTTGTACTATAGCTTGATTCCTTAGGTTCGATGAGGTTCTGAGTTGATTATTTTGTTTGTGGTGAAGGAAGTTTGTATGACTGGTGAGAAAGGCAAGTGTGCGTTGTAATGTGAGATCTCGATTAGGTTTTCAGTTGGAGAAATTCCCAAATCAGATTGTGAGGTGTCAGCAGAATGTGGTTGATGATATGTGGTGGGTGGATTCGTTGATGACTGAGAAGGATAATGTTGAGGTGAAAACTTGACATCTAAGGTAAGAGGATCAACTTACTGGTTGTGTAGACGTTCCAACATCATCATGTTCCAAAGTGGCATGTGGCCCTCATGTGCTTCAGGTAAGCATATAGTTTGATCAAAGTTTGAAGACCTAAGGGCAATACCTTTGTTATGTTTCACCGCCAATAAACAAAATCTACCCCATTCCGGTAGCAATGTTTAGTTGCACAAACCTTTGAGTTGGAGTTCAACTGTATTTTTAACATGTCACTTGATTGCCGTATGTCATTGTCATGAGCTTGGCAAACCGGACATAATAGTTTTGTGAATGGTTTCGCCCTTTGTTCTGACGAAAGTGTTCGAAAGTCCATCATACAGTTGTGATTTCGACGTCTAGGCCTTTGTAAATTCCGAACCTTCCAAAAGCATCTTCACATGTCCATATGTCCTTTGCATCAGGGGTAAGTGATTAATAAGTGAATAGATGTCTTTTGGTAAAACCTTGATTTATGATGTTTGTTGGCCCTAATGCTTAATTAGTGGTAAGACGCTGAGCGTCCGTTAGAGCGGAGTCCTGTGAAAGATCCAAATAAACTCGAGGTCGGGGGGGGGGGGGGGACATAGATTGAGGTGGACCTACATATTCCTTCAGCAACAGTTACTCGCGTGGCCCCCATTAATGGTCCTTCATCAATTGACTTTAAATGTTCACCCATTACCATACCCCCACATATAATCGAATACGTGTTGCCATGACGTAAAGTCAGCCTATCAAGCAACGGTGGTCGGTAACGGAACCGGGCACATTGGATGTCGGCGAGGGGCTGAAAGATGTAGTCCAACATATGGCGAGATGAGCTTGGATATGATTAAGTTGATCGATCAATGATTAGTGATTGTATGTTAAAAGTGATGATTGTTTGTTGGATTAGGTGATATGTTGTTTGATTGTGATTTGGTTTGGTTGAATTAATGTTAATTTAATGTAGATTTAGTTTGGTCAAAAGTGCCGGTGCGCGTGCCGGAGTTTCAAAACGCAGTGAAGAATTCTCAAAACGCAATGAAGAATCTTGAGTCAAAACGCAATGAGGAGTCTTGAGGTTTGATCAAAACGCAACGTTGAGATTTGATCAAAACGCAACCAATTAAAAAATTGGGCAGAGTCTTCCCTAGTCAAAACGCAACGAAAGTCTTCAAACGCAACTTAGTAAAACGCAACCTGTGGTCAAAACCAACGACCAAATGCAATGACCAAGACGCAAAGCCTCTAGGTCAAATCAGCATTGATCAAAACGCAACGATTCAAAACGCAACTCTAGTTCAAAACTCATATGAACACGCAACGCAACGAATCAAAACGCAATGTGCTTCTTTAGCCCAAAACCACCAATAATGATCAGAGGTCAAAACGCAACAACGAGAATACGAACTTTTTCACCTAAAAACCCCTAAAAATCACCCTTTTGAACGTTTTCACTTGGATTTCTTTTGCACACTTGGTCTAGAATGTTATAACAACTATAAAACACTAACTTGTGAACATCACAAACATGAGAAATCAAAGAGTTGTCAAGAATAAGACCAAAAGGGCGGAGCCTTCCAAAAACGCAAGCCTTGGATCTAAACTAACCAAGGAAACGCACACACAATCTAGCTAATCATCCCATGGGCTCTGATACCAATTGTAGTATACATGATATCATAACACAAGCAAGAGATGATGGGTTGGCTACTTTATCTTAGAGAGAGAAAGTGGTCTTTCTAGAGAGAGAAAGTGCAAGATAATGTATAAGCTTAATGTGAACAACTAACCCCTTCCCATGGGTTTATTGGTCGAAGGGTGGGTTTAGCAAAACAGTGTTTGTGACATTTATTTGGGCTTGGGTAAGGGCTTAACACTTGGGGTAAAAAGACCCGGCCAATACAGAAAACCATACGCTTAATTCTAACTACGAAGCTATCTATACCAAACGATACATGGGGGTGACCGAAGTCTTTTCAAATCCTACAGCTATTGATGACATAAATAACGTCTATTTTAAAGCCATATTTATACCATGTTAACTTACCCATTTTTATAATTATTGCATGAATTTTGTACTTAAATGCTTAAAATTAGTATTAGGCAGGAATTATAGAGTAGCGCGAGAATGTGATAAGTTTATATAGAAAGGAACGTATTTAGGAGCATTAAACAAGAGTTCGAAAAGTCCTATTGATCTTACAGCAAAATACGCCGTATTATTCTAGACCTATACGACGTATCCAAGACTTTGACGAATTAAAAGACCATTGCCTGACTTTGAAGAATACGCCATATCCACATCAACAATACGTCGTATATAATACTTTGGTCAACAAAGAATAACCAACTGGGTTTACCTTAATACGCCGTATCTATCAAGGAAGATACGGCGTATCCGTGCCTGTACTTCACAAATAAACCACCAAGGATCAAGACCCTATACGCCGTATCCTGGACATTTAATACGCCGTATTCACTAGTCAACAGTCAAAGATACTGCATTTACTATGGCCATAGTCAATGATACTGCAATTAATGCAATTAATGATGAACTTGGTCCACTCCAAGGAATTTCCTTATACGCCGTATTGACTGCATTCAATACGGCGTATCCACTCGTTTCCAGACTCTATAAATACAAGACCCTAAATTCTATTTTAGGCATGCAAGTGAAGCCCTAAACCACCAAGTCGACTATCAGACGAATAGAAGCGCACAAAAGGTCAGAATAGAGCCTCAAGATCATAGGAAAACTCTTGCAATCTTCGCACAACCGAATACGCGTTCGATTGAGGTTTCTTTATTTTAATCGTTCATATATCAAACCGTGTGTATTTTTACAATGACTATTGGCTGATACCTTCAGGTATCAACCATGTTTATGAAGATTTAATGTTTGGTTTGTTTATCTCGATTGTCTTAATTTATCGTTGGTTGTTGATTATGTTTATTAATTTATACTTGTTTACGTGCTTTCGTATGCGAACTATCATTCAACTGGGTCTAGTCCTACATATTTAATGCGCTGCAACTTCAGTGTTGTTTGAGCGTAGGCTAAGAGTCCGGGATAGCTCTCCATATCTGCAAGTAGTGGGTAAAGTACCGATGGGCTAGGGTTTAATAAGATCCCATTATTAATCACCTAAGGTAGATTATAATAAACAAAAAGGATGCTTTATGCGGGCACGTTAATTGTGACAGGATTGTTCGTTTCTAGGTCTTAGGATGAAGTACCGCCTAAGTCTTAAGAATAATATGCCGCTTCGAGATAAGATATCATTGCACTAATAAACAAACCTGCGTTTTAGCGGATTATTCATGGTTGATATGTTTTCTTTACATTAGCACTTGACCTATATAGTTTGTTAATCTTCTTATGTGTGTTTATTGCTTTACTTGTCATCAAAACCTTAGCTTAGATACCCAACTCGTGTCAGTCTCTCAGGCTGAAACCCCCCCTTTATCATTAGCTTAGGTTTAAATTAATAACTAAACTAATAAATTAGATATTAACGCTCTCGCTCTTAGTGATCGACACCCTACTTACCAACAAAACTACATCTTGACCGGGTACACTGCCCGTTAGAGTGTTGTTTTTAGGTATAGTAGGCATAAAATAAATAGTAAAACTTGATACATAAAATAACACCTACACGACGACACATCAGGTTTTTGGCACCGTTGCCGAGGAGTGAAGTTGTTTAATTCTTATTTATTAGTGTTTTAGTTTTAATTGCATATTTGTGTGCTTGTTTGCGTGTTTAATTTCCTGCATTGTATATCTTGCATATTGTGTGTTTGTGTGCATTGGTACAGCCTGCTGTAACATTCTGAGTCGAATACTCAATACGGCGTATTCATCTTCTTGGATACGACGTATAAAATTTTTCTAAACCAATACAGCGTATCGACTTTATCATTAATACGGCGTATTAAGATTACTAAATACGGCGTATTAGTCCATTTAACCTTTTTCTTTGTAGCAAATTTATTACAGGAAAATGGACAACCCGAACATCACCATGGAATCCAGCTTATGGCTGATGCTACGAACGATGAGGTATATTGTGATGATCACGATTCTTTCACAGATTTTGAAACACATTTCCTAGCTATCGTCTACAATGATGCATCGACATCAAATGAGAATGTTTCTTCCGAACCAACTGTAAGTATTTACAATGCAATTAAATCTGACATTGATTTTAACATATCGTTTTCCGATTTCAAGGACGAGGATTATACTTTTATATACAACAAGGATCCGTCTTCTTATAAATTAATTTTTGTCAATAATTTAAAACCAGAACCAGTAAATGACCATGTTGAAATCAATACTTAATTGTGTTCTGAGAACATTGATATCAAACCAATGAATAGTATTATTTGCATAAGTAATGACACCACTCCCATTGAGTTTGATGATAACATTGAAACTAATCATGACACATCGGGTAAATCTTTTGCTACAAAAGATTTTGTTTTAATAATTAAAATCATGATTAGTAAAAGCTTTAAAGAGATGCCATTAATTTTGTTATAAAAAAATTATATGTTCCATTTGGCATCCCGTTCGACCCCAAGTTGTTTAATAGGGATGGGATTAAATTGGGACAAGTGTAACTTAAAGACTTTTCTATAAACAAAAGTGCTTGCCGGGAGACAACCCGGAATGTAATTTTCAATTTCTTATCGAGTCTGTCTTCCCAGAATGTCTATACGACGTATCCAAACCCCATGGATACGGCGTATTGACTATATGGACGTTATCCATTCTTTATTTTCAGCACAGTCTATACGACGTATTCGTTAAACGAATACAGCGTATTTGACACAGGAAATCAATACGCTATCCGGTGTGTATGTATACAGCGATCGATTTTCTATATAGTTTTTAGGTTATTATTTCGTGTCTAACCAAACGAATACACCGGAGATGGAGTTGCACTTGTTTTCTTATTAATACAGGGCCTTCTGAACGAAATGACAACAATGGTGGAGTATTTATAAATCTGGAAATCTCGAAGTGTTGGAGTCTTGAAATCTCAAGGCGGCTGTTCAACACACTTTTTGCTCAACTACTCAACTTGGAGAATCATCCCGAGTACAATATTAAGGGAGTTCCTCATTCTAAATCTATTTCCCATATTATTTAATTGTTTTATTTATACAACGAGGACGTTGTATAATTTAAGTGAGGGGGATGGAGAATTAGAACGTACTTGTCCTTCTTTTTACAAAATAACATGCTATGTGCTTAAAAATAGGCCAAATTTAAATTTTTTAGCATGACTTTTGTAAAAATCATTAGTGACATTACCTAACGTACTATAACCCTTGATACATTTTGTGAGAATTAAGCCTATTCCGTTTCCAATTGCTTACTAAAAATTCCATAAAATTATGAGTGTGCCGGTGATGTAGTGGACTTTAGAACTTGGCTTGGTATATCACTCGAGACCGCAATGATGAGTATTATGGATTTATATGGAGTAACATGTTCAACTGATAAATTTCTAGGATAAAACTGTCACACCTTGACAATGGTTGAAACTCGAGAATGCAACATAATGATCAATCATAACACAAGATACAAAATAGAGAAAACTACATTGCATAAACTCCAAGTGCTATGAAGACTATCAACCTTGAACAAACTCAAGTGATGTCCCAAATCGCAACTAAAATCCAAATTCTCTTACAATTATTCATATGCCTATACAAGGGACCATAATCCAAACTTAATCCAAAACATCCAAAAACTAGAATCAAAATAACAACCAAGCAAGACTTCAAACGAAATTCCACACGGATACTTCTAAGTCTGCTATCAATCATCAAACTACTCTTCTTTCACTTCACCTAAAAATGATACTAAAAACGTCAACAATAATGTTGGTGAGCTCGTAGGTTTGACCTTAAACCCAAAAGATGTGCCAATATTTTAATAGTGGACAATAGTGCTATATGACAGTGAATATATGCAAACAACCTTAGCATCACCGCTAATCAATAACCATATGTCACTTACGCACCTAAAGGGCCTACCAGCTGGAGCACTAAAATTAGGGCAGGACCACACACAAACCTAGGTAGGCGTACCCATCCGCTCTAATAATCACACAAATACTGGGTAGGCATACCCATCTGATCCAATAATATCATAAATACTGGGTAGGCGTATCAATCCGATCCAAACAATCATACAACACATAATATTCACATAGTAGTCATAAGCACATAACTTGTCCCAAAAATAAAACCACATTTCGCACAGATCAATTCAAAACACATTTGAGTATTATTTTCCCCAACGGAAAAACAGTAAAAAGTGGGGCTACGAGAACTCACCTTAAGCAAGTCTTTAGCAACCAAATCTCAATCACACAAGCAAATGCAACGACGCCCGCACACGACCTAGTCCAGTTAATGTCCTAATTTAATCATCCAATTCTAAAACAATCTTTACGTTTGATGCATATAGTTTAGACGCGTTGTACAATTACCCAAAACAATTTAGTGGTGTGATGGTTGACGACATATTTCTACAATCATATAAATCTCATTCTCCGATAATACATGCTTATACTATTTAGAGAAAATAGATAAGTAATATAATTAAATATTTATAATTAATAATTATAAATATATTTTGACAAGTCCATTCAGTAAAACTTAGTCACCTCAAAATAATTATAATATAGTTAAAAATGAAACGTTTACTCATAATAAACACATTAGAGAAGTTTTGAGAAAAAATATATTTTTCGTCTTTTAGTGAATTTATTAAATAAATAAAATAATTAATAATATTTTATTATTTAAAAATCAAAAATCATTTTTTTAAGAAATTTTTTCTAAGTATAAACTTTTATAATTTCCGACATGAACTACGTAAACGGTTATCAACGCTTTTCCAAGGTTTCAAACCTTATTTTCAACATTTTTCACAAATTCGACACTTCCAAAATTCTAAAAATCTCACTCGTAACGGTCTACCAACACGTTTTTCCCAAAATATCGTTCAATATCACTTCGTAAATACATTTCCACTTTCAAAAGTCCATCAAAATTCTCATAACTACTACATATCGCTTATTGGGCCTTAAGGCCCAACAAGGGTCCATTAGGACATATATAAGTCCAAAATACTATTTAAGTCCAAAACCAAGGTCCATTTACATATATAAGTATATACTTATATGTAGAAATAATCCGGACCACAATAAGCCCTCCCATTAAGCCGCGACTCAAATAGACTTATTGGGTTGTGAGTCCATAAACTCCAAAATACGTATATTAAGCTTGAAAATAAGCTAATAAGCTACGTATCGCTTTAGGTTTACGAGCATGAGCCTCAAAAATAGTCCACAACATACTCCATAACACAAAAATAATCAAAATCACTTTCCTAGTGATTTTGGTAATCCATTCGTGGCCTATAAGCCCAAATAAGTCATACAAGCTACTATCAAAAATAAGCATTCTAGCATCATATATTATTCAACCATCACGACCACGACATCAAAACTACAAAAACCCTCTTTTTCTTTTCTTTTTACACGAACCAAACACCCCTTTTTTTCTTTCGTTTCGCTTCCAAAAATTAATTTTCACAACGATCAACTTGTACAACTAACATCTATGCATCAAAATAAACCCAAAAGGACAAACGAAATTTAAATTTGAAAACTTACAAGAAAATCTTCAAATTTGTAGATTTCGACACGAACCGGACAACCCAAACGTTGTTTAAATGAATAACCAAACACTAGAATCAACCCCAAATATTTATGTCTTCATGTTTTCTTGATCAAACTTCAAAAATTATAAGAGTGTGTGTGTTGTAGGTGCGGACGAACACAAGAGAGAAGGGAGAGGATATTTTTTTGATTTTAAAAATGAACTATGTGTAAAAATGAGGATAAGGAAAGCATCTTATGTACAATTTGGACAAGGTTAGCTAAAATTAAGCCACCTTGTCTCCCTAGTCTTCTTTTGACCGGCCATGGTATCCCATGGGGTCTCGGGCCTTTCTTTTCATGTCGGGATCACTTAATACCCTTTTCCCCCCCCCCCCCCTCGTAAAACTCAACCGTAAAATTTACCCCAAAGTTAATTAGCATTTTTATTCACTTTAAAAATACTTTTCCATTAACCTAGAGTATTTACATGACATATTTTCACTTTACACCCTTCAAAACTCATTTGGACATTAACGGACGTGTCAGACTCGTTTTTCGGCATTTCTCAAAATTCACGGGTCAAACCACCCGGAATACACATAACACAATAATACCTTCCAAAAGGGATTATTAATCACAATAAACCACAATTCATCACATATCTCATAAAATCACCACCGTCAACACGGTATAAAAATCTGAATAAACTGACAAAAGTCAAATAGTCAAAGGACTATAAATGAAATATTCAGAACACAAAAAGGGCAAAGGTTACATTACGGTATATAGGTATGCATATTTTTATACCGCTTGACACATGGCATCTCGTTGGATGTTGGAAATCCTATCCAGACTACATTAGCTTATCGTGAATAGATGGCGAAGTTTTTTTTAAACACAGTGTTGCTATTTGGTAACAATATGGTTTGAAGGATTTGTTTTAAAAATATGACCATAACTTTGATTTATTATGTGGTTGTTTTGTTTTTTTGCTTCAAACTTTGTATTTGGTGACATATGTAACTGAAACATTTAGTCATACTATTTTTTACCCGTTGAATAGGAAAGGTCACAACTGTTGACGTTTCTAAAAGATCATAAACATTTGTACATACCATCTATATAATGGATAGGAAGCAAACACTTGAATAAATACCCAAAACCACAAAGCCTGCAAGTTCAAACAATGGCAGGCAAGAAACAAATCGACCCTCAGTTAGAAGTACAATAAAACGAAGGGCATTTAAGTGAAGGTGAATATGCCGCTAAAAGTCCTAATTATGCACTTATCTAGGTGGTTTTAATGTCCGAAGAGACAAAGAACGACAATGAATATGTAAGTAAATTGCTTGATGGTGATTCATATTTAGACCGACATTTTTCAAGCCGGATTAGAGTAATCGAGGAGTTAAAAAACAAAAAGTGCATCAAACCTTGGTAAGCGTTAACCTTTTTTTTAAGAACTTCAACTTCGCCAGAAGGTAATCCGTGCTGAAATAATGAATCAGATTAACGAATCACAGTTACACACATTTGAGAAAAAGGAATTCGTTGGAGCGATGTAGAATCTTGAAGGTGTTCATCCGAAGAAGAAATTTTAAAAATATGATTATCTTGTTTATTTAATGTTTGATGTGCTCTATCATGTTTAATGTGCTCACCGAATAATGATTATTAATAATGTTATTTTATATATAACAAAATGTGATATATAAATGGTTTGGATACGGAAATGCAAATTTGTTATGTATGTTTTGTGTAGTGATGTTGTTATGTTTTTACCTAATATTGGATTTGCATAAAAATAAATGTATTTATTAACATCTGAAATGCATAACAAAGAATACAGTCAACGTTAATGCAATAAACTACAAATCATCCAAGTGATATGATTCATACTGTAACACCCCCAAAATACGATACGCAGCGGAATACAACATTTGGGGTGCTACTTCATAATACATGCACACGAGTCCCAGTAAACGTTTAAAGATACGTTTATAAAACACAATTTTATTTATTAGAAAGATCAGAGTTACATAGGTCCCAATACCAAATAGAAATTATTTCTAAAAGTCACAACACGACTTGATTTCTAAAAACATCATTTTTAATTTATGACACAACTTCACCGAGGCACCGTCCTTGATATCCGCGTTTCGTCCCATCCAAGCCATCAACAATACCTAACCTGAGATACATGCTTAAAAACGTCAACAAAACGTTGAGTGAATTCATAGAGTTTACAAATAACAGTTAGAACGCATATTTGGTTCAACAAAACATATAACATTTATGCCCCCTTTATTTCGTAAGACAAGTTTATATAAAATAATTTGATTTCCAACTAAATGAGGCCCATGTACCAAAACCTTAACCATTCAATCCCGTAGGACGAATTTATGTTCGAGAAGTATGCCTCTTCTACTAATCACTAACTACAATAATGTCCGTTTTTACAGGTGTTACACTGATTCAAACCCCGGACAGGGTTGTCAAACCCAATAAATCTATTTAATGCATTAGCATTCGCCCACAACAAAGAAACTAACGGTCACACAATAAAAGGAATATACTCAATAGTGAATGGAATCATATTTAATATCAAAACACATTGCGTTCTCATTTTCAAAACAAGCAGGTATCCCCCTCGTAGGTTTAAAAAGATTTAAAACACTTAAAAGCGAGGCCATGAACTCACCTTGATCGAAGTCGAAGATCAAGAAGTCGAAACAATCCACGGAAAATCAACGAACACGATCACGACCTATAGAATTTATGTCGCTTGATTACTATGTCGAAAAGTACAATCAACGATGCGTACATCGTATCAACAAAATCATATATATATTATATATCATATAATATATATATCCAGATCTATTTAATATATATATAATAAAATATATATAAAATTAGTATATATAATATAGATATATATATAAATATATAAATATATAGATAGATAGTATATATATATATAAATATGATAAAAAATATATATATATTCATACATGTGATGAGAAATCCACTTGCGCCTTAGATCCTAAAACCCCGTAATGTTAGGTTACGGTCATTCTTTTATTTATCTCTTACATAGCTTAATCGAAAACTTTCTATTTTAGGAAACTTTTTATTTTTTGAAAGTTACTATATTCGGAAAGTTACCAAGAAATGTTTCGTGTATCCAATTCATATTCTCATCGTTTAAGTATTTTATACTTAATAAATCTTCAAAGTAAATGACTTGGTCATTTATTACTCTTTTAAAAGTTATGTTTCGACACTTAGCAAAAATTACTATTTTTAGACCTTACGTTTATATCGACCGATGGTCTCAAAATATTTAATCATGATAGTTCACCGTTCAAATTAATCCATACGACGTGTTAACGTCGATTAAAATACAAGTTGACTCTTAGGTTGACTTTTATATAAATAACATATATAGTATGTATTTATTATTTTTATCGACACTTTATGTAATTTGTTTGTTTTAACTCGATAAATTATGAAATTTACATGGTAAAAGTGAAACATTATTTCGGACAACTTTTCAGTTTTGACGAAAAGCCGAAACGGAACAGAAAATGACCTTTTTGCCCTTACAAGAATCTGCTGTTGACTTTGACTTTTTAATAAATTGCTGAAGTTTGACTTTCAGTTTTGACCCGTTAAATCGCATTTTCACGCTTCGGACTCAAAAGAGATTTTATGTAAAACGATATTCCGAACAACTTTTTAGTTTTAGCCGAGACCCGAAACTCGACAGAAAATGACCAAAATGCCCTTTTTCAATTCTGCTGTAACTTGTATTTTCAATAAAAACGCAGCAGTTTGACCATCGGTTTTTTGACCCGCTATATCACATCTTCGTGACTTTGACAAAAAAATATTTTATTGCAAAACTCATTCCGAACAACTTTCGTTTTCCCGAAGAGCCGAAAACGGACTCGAAAGTGCTCAAACCGTCTATTTAAAATACACAGCAACTAATACATTCTACTAGCTGTTTTGGAACTTTTATGTGTTTTTTTTAGTTGTTTATGTTTTTTTCAATCTTTGTTTTTGCCGTAACGTCTCGTTATAAGGAGTTACGGGACGTTCAAATTACCGAAACGTACATTAGGACGAACTCTATCATATTTCAACATCAAAAATCAGTTTTTATGAAATCTCGAACCTCGAAACCTGAGCCAAACTTTCTGCTCGTTTTTTACACTTACAAAACGCGCCGAAAACTATTTTCGACCCAAAAATCACTTCACAACATATCAAGAATAGCTTATAAGCAACATCTTAATATTTCAAATCATCCAATAATATTTCGAACTAGTTCAATCGCAGATCCCTCGGATTTCATCACATGCACGAATCAAAATCAATTCTACACGAAAAATAATTATAACATGGACTTTAAAATACTTACAATTAGCTATAGAATCAAGATCAAAGAAAAATATGCATCCCTCTTTTGCTTCCTTTTCTTGGCCGAATCCAACACAACACCAAATCAATAAACCCAAAACTTTTGATCAATTAAATCTTCAATAAAACACTCATCTTTAAACCCTTTTAGCTTGATTTTAATCAAAACCCATGAAATCAATTAATTCTTGATCTTCAATTAAACTCATTGCATGTTGGATTTTCTTGTTGAAGATGATAATAGGATCATAGTAGAAGTGTTTCATGGTGGTAGATGATCTTAGATGATGGTGGGTCATGGTGGTGGTGTTTGTTCGAATGGTACAGACAAGAGGGGAGGAGAGAAAATATTTCCTGTGTGTGTATTTTTGGTGGAAGCAGGGATGTCGAGTTATACAAATAGGGGAATTGTTTGGGTCGGTTATGTAAAGGGGTGTTTGGGCTTGGTCCCTTTTTGAGTCCATTACACATGTTAACTAGTAAATATGTAAGCCCAATATTGATTTAATAAGAAAAGATGCGTTTTAAAAGAAAATGTTTTATTTTAACACGGATTCGGCTAAGACACGAAATTTATCGGGGAGCACAAAAATAAAATAATCATACTCTCGGAACATAATATAGAAATTTTAAATTCTTAGAATGCTTAAACGGATATAAATCCTAAGCACGACTTGCGATATAGGCAAAACGATAATTTTTATCAAATCACCCAAAACGATTAACGAACGCGAGGTCAAACGTCGACTCGCGAAACGTCCAAAAAATAAAATTTTCCAATTTCCGTTCGTAATAAAATACGAAAATAATTATTTACGACAGATAAAAATTTAAACGTCGACGTTCGCTCACACGAATTTATAAAATAATAATTATGACGTCGGATTCGCAATCGTCATACGCGTCGTAAAACTCGGGTTGTTACACATACGGTGTTGACGATTCCCCTGCAAACTGATGAAACATATAACCTTGTGAAGTAGACGGCTGTGAGGGGTCATAAGTATTGTTAGTTGAATCTCCCGGCTGTGTCATCTGGTTGTTCATAGGGAATGTAAGAATATTGCTCCATTCACGGGTCAGCCCACCACTTTTTACCCAGTTGCATCTTTAGTATACGTAATGTACAATTAGAGGAGGACATGAATTTACGTTTGTCCTTCGCTTGCGAGGTGTCTTTGGCTGTTAAACATAAAATGATGTTATATAAATGAGATGATTATTAAATCACATGTATACACACATTGTCGTGTGGGGTTAAAAAAAATTTACACTCTGGTTCAACCATCATACTAGTCTGGAATATCAGCAGTCTTGGCCCGTTCCTCAATCCAAGCATGCCTCCCCGGTTAAATGATCATGTGTCATGTGAGTCTTGTTTGATCTCCGTTTCTGCCTGTGCGTTCCCTATCAATATTTTCAATGGGTTTCATACCATTAATTTTGCATTATTAAACGAAAACAAAAGTATAAATAATACTTACTTGTTGACTATGTAATGGTTGCGTACACGAGTTTCAGTTGTGTCCTCTGATACCACATCTAGTGCATCCATCGAGAGACGGTGCTTCCCTTTTTGAGAGTATGCGGTTTGTATTTTTTGGTCTTACAACTGTTGTTTCACCAATACTGTGTAAAGACACATTGCAATCATTTGGTGCTTCCCACGTTGACACATCTTTTAACGGATACACAAGTTCTCGGTACGTATCTTTAAGTGTAGAATTCATAAACCATGGTTGTGCCCATAAGTTATAGTTAGTCAAACCACAAACTCTAGAAACCACGCAAACATGTTCGCATGGTAAGCCAGAAAGTTGCCATGTGCGACAAGTGCATAGGAAGTTTATACAATCAACCTGATGTACGACTTTGTTGTCAAAAACTTGGTAGAGTTTCGACGAATCAATGGCATTGACCTTCCAATTTAGGCTCTTTAGCATTATGTCCTTTACTTTTGCGGCTGCCCAAGGAGTTAACTCATCATCCGGTGAGTCTATATTACAAAATAAGCAGAATTAGAATGTAATTAACATTAAGGTTAAGTGTGTATATATATATATATATATATATATATATATATATATATAAAATATATATATGTAATATAATATATATATAATATATAATATATATTTAGGTGGACCATTATTTGCCAGAACTCTTTTCGTATAGAAACCTACAGAACCACTTTTGAACCAATAAAAATTTAGTATTATTAAATATTTTTATTTAATTCAAAAGGGTATTATAGTAAAATACATTTTCACTTTCTTTTGACTTTTTTTAATTAAAAATGTTTTTCTATGCCTAATTTTCGAAATTAAAAAATTATTTTTTTATTTTATATTTTCTTAGCAAACATGTTTTCAGAAAAATCAAGTGCATATATGTTTTTTTTAATTTTTATAAATTTAGATATATCTTGCGTACAATTGTTTAGACGTCAAACTTGTTTTGCCTAAAATGGTAATTGCATATATGTTTCTATTGTACATTTTATGATCATCAAAATTTATTACCAAAATTTAAACATATACATGCAACTTCTAAAAGTTTTAAAACAAACCAATAACATAAATAGTATACACCACATTTGATAATAAGTCAAATACAATTCATGTACAAGTATTTTGTTAAATATAAATATGCGCTTCATTTGAAACCGTGTGTGCACTCTTCACTTTCTCATCAAATTCATTGGAACGTATATGTACGCCTTTCAAGAATATACGTGCACGCCTTCCGAAAACATATATGCATGTTGCACTTTCTCATCGAATTCATTAGAACATGTGTGCACGCCTTTCACAACATGTATGTTTGCGATGACCACGCAAACTTTATAATTAAATCATCTAAAATACAATACCTGTCATAAAAGAAAAAGTAAAAATTAAATAATTGACCATGTTAGTTAAAAAAATCAATCAACAAAATATAAATAATTTGTGGACAAAAAATTATGTTGGTCACTACCGTCCAACTTTTTTCTAAAACAAAAAGAAAGGCATCTTTGATCCATTGCCAACAATACAAAAGGAATAATGAACCCAACAATCACAAAGGAAACTTTTTATATAAGGATCTGTCAACTTTTTAAAATTGAATAACTAATCTCGTACAGATCTAACTACGACAACAAATCAATGAACAAGAAAAACAAAATTAAAATTGAGTAAAACATACATAAAGAAAGAATCAGTGACGCAAAAGACCAAAATCAAGCATGATAAAGTTGGATACCATACAGTTGGTGATGGGCTTGTAATTGATTTGTTGATTGTCATCTAAAAAAAGACAAAATCGAATGGAATTAGATGTTGGTCTCTAGCATTGACATAAAATAAAATTAATAAAAAATTAACCCACTTACTAACTTAGTAGATTTTGAATTCATATGACATTGATCCAAAGAAATTTTGTGACGTTTAATCCACATACCAAGAGATTGGTGATATTTTCTTATTTTTTTGGCAGAGTAATTGATCTGGAGAGAAAAGCAGGAGTTTTTTGGGTGACGATTATTTTGTGAAGAGTGAGAAAACCTAGCAGTTTTTAGGGTTAAACATAAAATACCTAAATTGCCCTTTCAGCCTTTTATTTAATTGAAAAAAGGTACTTAGTGTTTTAGCTAATTGCAATTTTGGCACTTTTAATCTTAACCTTTGATCAAACACATCCAATGGCCCAGATTTATTTTAAATGGTTCTGTAGGTTCTGCACACAAAAGTGGTTCTGCAAAGAAAATCCTAATATATATATATATATATATATATATATATATATATATATATATATATATATATATATATATATGATGTGTCGTTGTGTGGTTGTAATTTATGATTCAAGTTTTATATTTATATTTTGCCGACTTAACCAAAAACAATACTTTAACGGGCAGTGTACCCGGTCGTAGGAGTTCGTGGGTAAGAAGGTGTCGATCACTAAGACGAGAAATAATCTTTCATTTTATAATTTTTGGTTAATCTAAACTATTAATTCTATTCTATGTTAAAACCTATGCTTAAACTATGTTATTCTAAATCTAACGTAAGGGGGGATTTTTTCATCCTGAGAGCACGGGTTTTGTGGTGACTAAAATCAACTTAAGACACTAAAACACACGCAAGCAAATTAACAAAAGATAAAAGAGCGGTCTAGCCAAATATAAGAAAAGTATATTAACCATTATTAATACAATCAGAACATTGGTTTGTTTATTTAGTGCAATGATTACTTATCTCGAGGCGGCATATCCTTCTTAAGATTAACGTGGTACTTCTTTCTTAAACCTAGATACGTAGAATTCTATCACAATTAAACGCATCCGCATAAAGCATCCCTATTTGCTGATTATAATCTATCTTAGGGATTAAAGTAATGGTGATCTTGTTAAACCCTAGCTCATAGAGACTTTACCCATTTACTGCTTAATGGCAATTCATACACTAGTAGTCCACTAACCAAGTCTTGACCAATTAATTGAGAACGTACTCGTTCATCCCTGGGGTCACCTGCCGGTCCAACTAAGCTCACAATCTAAGGGCAAAGATAGGTCGTTATTTGTGATCCTTATGGTCTAGATGTATAAATCACTATAAGAAGAGCCATCCCGACATCTAGATTACTTGGTCCGTATCACTAGATCCAGTTGAATGACAGGTCGCATACAAAAGCACGTAAACAAGTATAAACTGATAAACATAAACAAGCAATCAACGATAAATTAAGCAATCAAGATAAACAAACCAAACATTCAGATCTTCATAATAATGGCTAATACCCAAAGGTATTAGCCTTCAAACGTCATAATCAATACAAAAAGTAATAATTAGCCAAAGTTAAACTAGACCGAGTATAACGAATGATACCAAAAAAATGAAACGATTACAAGAGTAGATGAGATTACAAGTTGTTTCCTATGGAATTAATTTGTTGCAAGACCCCTTCTGCTCTACTCTCTTCTTAAAATCGACTTTTTGGTTTAGGTATCGGAAAATAAGATTAAGCACAATGAAAACACCGTTTTAGGTTATTCTATTTATAAGGTCTGGAATAAGGTCAATATAACATATCGAAAGCATCGATAGGACGTAATGGTGGATTTCTTAGAGTATCGGACCACGTTTGATATCTACCAATATTTTATTTATCCATACCTTGAATACAGCGTAATCGGTCTTCTCTGGATACGGCGAATTGGATCTTGGTTCCTTTCGTGGTCCTTAGTAGAAGTCCATTCACAGATACGCCTATCCTCCTTGATAGAATACAGGCGTATTAGTGACAAAACATAATCTTCATGTCTTCGTTTAAGCTCTAGAATCTTGCCTTTTTGCTAATTCATCACCAAGAACACCATAATTACTGCATTCTCAAAATACCAATGATTTAAGTAACAATTCTTGGTAATAATTAAACTAAAAGGTTATTAACATGGGATAAATGATGCTGATAAAAGTAACGTTATTTGATTCAAACATATATCCCCCCACTTAATATCCTACTTTCTCAAGTAAAGCCTTTAGAATTTATGAAAATGTATCCTTAAAGGATTTTTTCCGTATAAGCATATTATTCGATCAATTAAATTACATAACCAACACCTCACAAAAAAGGAAATAGAAAACACTCAAATCACTCCAACAATCTAAGCGTAACATGGTAACATAATTTCGCAATCAAATGCATAGACGTGACGAGATATTCTATCAAACGTCTTGGCAATGATACATATACTTCACACACAGAGCTAAGGATTAACAATTTTATAAAGGTAAAATGGTTTTGTACTTATAAGGCTTATATATGGGTTGATCAAGTCTATTAATCTTTCACCAAAATACAACCACCAAAAAAAAAAAAAAAAAACCCAACAAGGCAATTGAATCAAACACACATGGCCGTAACTACAGAATAGACAAGTGCAATACACCGCATGTCCCGAAGTTTAACCAAGGGTTAGGATGAAGAATGATATAGGGTAGGGATCTTCTAACTTTCACCAATAGTAATAAACCAACAAGGCAACTGAATCATGCATACATGGCCGTAATGACGGAATATACATGCATGTTCGATCACATCCTTATTCGTTGTAAAACCATTTTAATTGATGTGGAAAGGGAAATAAATTGTTGTTAAATAAAAATTATGAAACAAATATATTAAGTCCAAACAAATAAGGTACAAGTTGCTAGACACTTTTTCTGACCGTTACCATGATAAAGACACAACTATTTACACACGTCTTGATCATAGATCAAAAACAACAACCTAAGTTGGCGTTCCCGTAACGTCAAATTCCCAATCATCCCATACTTTACATACTTTTACAAGACGAGTGGCGATATCTACCACTTTTTTATAGAAAAAATTTACCATCGTTGACTTATAATACGTATCAACGAATAATCGATCCTTCATATAATTCCTTCGGTTTAAGCTTTTGCGAAACGATTATCTTCAAACTTTCCTCCTCTTTTTTGTTGCGATTTTTCTAATTTTTTCGTTTTTTTCATATACTAACTAGGAAACTTGGTGAATTTCACTCATCTTCCACGATCTTACTAAATCTTGATAATTTTTATTTGAGACATTCTTCATTCTTTGGACGTATCGCAATAATTGTTTGTAGTAAAAATACATAGTTTGATTACTTAATATACATTCACATTTGCAATGTTCAAAATTTCTTCCCAACCGTACCAAAGATATAAAATTGACACAAGACTCGGAAAATACATACTTTACACTTTAAGCAACTAGCAACTGATAAATGAATCTAATCTAACAAGGTAGACTAAGCTGTAAAGGTGTAACGAAACAAACAGTTGGTGTTATTCCTAAAAGATTGGCTCTATTGGTTTTTTCTAGGGTATCTAACTCTTAAGATGAAGTAAACATAGAGTTTATACGGGATTTCAACGAACCATATAGTTCGTAAATAAAAAACATATAAAGTCATATTTTTGGGTGTAAATTCTAAGAATTACCAATTTAAACATAGTTAACTCCATCTAAATCCATAGTACTCATTATTCTGTCTCGAATAATATACCCAAGCCAAGTTTTAAAGTCTACTAACACACTAGCACACTCATAGTTATGAAATTTGGGTAAACATTGGAAACGATAAGGTTAAATCCCACATATCTAATAAGGTTATTGTGGCAGTTTATGTATACAAGTAATTTCATAAAAGTATGCTTGAATTTTTCTTTTAATTTGAGCATAATTTAACATTTTAGGATAAAAACAGGACAATAGTATACAGTCTATCCATCCCTCCACTGAATTATACAAACGGTCCTCTTAATATAGATAAAACATTATAACGGAATTAAAAGAATTAAGATTGAGAAACTCTCCTTGAAATATTGCCACGTATAAATTCTCCAAGTTGAGTTAATGAGCAAGAATGTGTGTTGTAAAATGTTCTTAATTCCTGCATGCTACAATCACACATAGGAATTTCAGATTATCGATACATCACACAACTTCGTTGATTCTTGCACGAGTCCTGTGTAAAATACAGGGAAAACAAGCAATCCTATCTCCTCGGAATCAACGATTAATTTAAATAAATAAACGAAATAAACAGTAAAGGATACCGATACAACCGTATCCATAAACTGAATACCTCCCTATTGAGTAAACCTATAAAAAGTATCAAATACGGGTCAGGCTTGTTTGAATACGCCATTTCATTACATGAATTATCCGTATTGATAGAACTGACAATAATGGTTTAAAGTGCATAAAAAAAATAAAAGACTGATAACATCCATACATTCAATACGCCGTACTGTATGGACGGATACGCCGGAATTGATTTTTGGGAGACAGACTCATAAAAATAAAAGAACAAATCCGGGTTTCTTCCTGGACAGCACTATTCTTTAAGCTAGTCCTAAAAGTTAGCTTTTTCCTTCCAGCTTCAGATCGTATTTTCTTCTTACGAATTCGAACGACCTCTCTTTCATATCCGCGTCCACATCTTCCATCATACTTCTTAAAATCGTTGTCCATTGACTTAAAACTTATTTTATGTATTTTATTGGTGATTTCCACCGTACCCATACGATACACACTTTTCACCACATTTAGCAAGTACCACTTGATTTGAGAGCTTACCTGGAAAATGCACACTTAAAATCAGAATAAAATTAAATTAGCAACAACCTTGTCTCCTACTTAAGTTTTTATCCCTTCGGAGCCTAGAGTCATGCCATTTACTTATTCTCGTCCATGTAATCGAAGTGGTTATTCGTATGCACATCTCTTAACGCCATCAATGCAAATAAGTTCCAAGAAACGGTTCTTTGCATGAAAAAGCCTTTTTGGGGTTTTGAGATTCCATATGACATTGTTTTAGTACCCAATATGCTCTATGTTCGATCTTCACAGGTAGGTGACAAGATTTCCCATAAACCAACCTAAAGGGGGTACATCCAGTAGGCGTTTTGTAGGCGGTTCTGAATGCCCACAATGCATCATCAAGCTTTTCAGACCAATTCTTCGGTTTATACCTAACCGATCTTTCTAAAATTCGTTTGATAGCTCTATTAGTCACTTCAGTTTGTCCGTTGGTTTGAGGGTGGTATGCAATAGATAATTTATGAGTTACTCCGTATTTTTGCAAGGCTTTTTCTAATTGAGAGTTACAAAAATGTGTTCCCCGATCAATAATTAAAGCTTTAGAAACTCCAAACCTTGCAAACAACTTTCTTAAAAACTTAATCACAACACGAGCATCATTTGTTGGAAGTGCTTGAGCTTCGACCCATTTCAATACATAATCCACTGCTACCAGTATATATTTACTTCCCTTTGAGTTAGGAAAGGGACCCATAAAGTCTAGTCCCCATATATCAAATACATCACATACCTGAATGTTGTTTTGAGGCATCTTACTCCTTGATGATATGTTTACTGACCTTTGACATGCATCACATCTCATCACGTAATCTTTAGCATCCTTAAAGATACTAGGCCAAAAGAATCCCGATTCGTAGACTTTTCTTCCAGTAATCGACGCTCTATGATGTCCCCTAGTTGGTCCAGAATGGTAGTGTGCCAAGATTTCAAGGAGTTCGCTTCCAGCAACGCATCGCCTCATAACGTTGTCCGGGCATAGCCTGAACACGTATGGTTCATCCAAAAAATAGTTATTCACTTGAGAGAAAAACCTTCTTCTTTTTTCTGGTTTCCAATTTGGAGGCACAATCTTTCCAACAATATAATTAACATAATCAGCATACCAGGGTTCGTCGTCACTTAGCTCGGCCTTCAATATCATTAGATGTTCGTCGGGAAATTCATCCGCGATTTCATCTTCTATGAATGTTCCCAAATCTGGGTTTTCAAGTCTATATGCAGCCAAGTTTTCCGCCCCTTTTTTATCCTTAATCTCGATGTCGAACCCTTGAAGGAGTAGAACCCACCTTATAAGCCTTGGTTTGGCGTCCTGTTTACTGAACAAATACTTCAAAGCAGAATGATCAATGTAGACTATAGTTTTTGATAAGACAAGATACGAACGAAACTTATCAAAAGAGAAAACAACTACAAGAAGTTCTTTTTCAGTGGTGGTATAATGTTCTTGGGCATTATTTAGAGTTTTGCTGGCGTAATAGATTGGTTTGAATTTTCCATCTATTTGTTGACCCAAAACAGCTCCAACAGCGAAATCACTAGCGTCACACATTAATTCAAAGGGTACATTCCAATCGGGAGATATTATGATGGGCGTTGTAGTTAATCTTTCTTTCAAATTATTAAACGCCTTTTTGAAATCATTAGAAAAATCAAATTTTGCGTCTTTCATCAAAAGTTTGGTCATTGGTTTAGAGATCATGGAAAAGTCTCTTATGAACCTTCGGTAAAATCTAGCATGCCCTAGGAAACTTCTAACTCCTTTCACGTTTGTTGGGTATGGAAACTTAGCTATTACATCGATTTTAGCTTTATCAACCTCAATACCTGCCCCAAAGATTTTGTGCCCTAGAACAATCCTTTCTTTCACCATAAAATGACATTTTTCCCAATTCAGCACAAGGTTGGTTTCTTCACATCTAGCAAGCATCCTGTCTAAATTAGCGAGGCAACAATCAAAAGAGTTACCGAACACTAAGAAATCATCCATGAATACTTCCATAAAGTCTTCCACCATGTCGTGGAAAATTGTTGTCATGCATCTTTGAAAGGTTGCAAGTGCGTTGCATAATCTAAACGAGTCCCATAAGGACAAATGAATGTTGTCTTTTCTTGATCTTCGGGTGCGATCAGAATCTAGAAGAATCCTGAAAATCTATCAAGAAACAGTAATATCTATTCCCACATAAACGTTCTAACATTTGATCAATAAAGGGAAGAGGGAAATGATCCTTTCGAGTTGCATCATTAAGTTTTTGATAATCGATGTACACTCACCATCCTGTAACTGTTCGAGAAGGAATTAATTCATTATTATCATTTAAAACTACAGCCATTCCTCCTTTCTTTGGCACAACGTGAATAGGGCTGACCCACGAACTATCTGAGATTGGATAAATTAGCCCGGAATCAAGTAACTTAACGATTTCATTTTTTACCACATCTTGAACTTTAGGATTTAAACGCCTTTGGGGTTGAATGACTGGTTTGAAGTCATCCTCCATTAAAATCTTGTGCGTGCAGAACGACGGACTGATTCCTTCGATGTCCGACATTTTCCAAGCAATTGCTCTCTTACGTTTTTTCAAAACATGCAAAAGTAACTTTTTCTCCTTTTCAGATAATTTAGACGAGATGATTATAGGAAACGATTTATCCCCTTGCAGGAATGCGTATATGAGATGGTTAGGCAAACTCTTCAGCTTAGGTCTCTTTTCATCAATCTCGTTGGCACTAGCCGAATAAAGATGTTCACTTTTAACTTCATCAGATCTCGCTGTCCTTTGTTCAACTGAATACGGCGTATTAACAGAGTTGATACACCGTATTGGTATCCCTAAATCAGGTTCATTGTTAGACTTATTTTCTAAAGATTCGTAGCTTTCTAGATCTGATTGATCAATTGATTTCTCCAGCCCATTGAGTAAAAACAAATCAGACCTATCATTTGCCATTAATTTCTGAGCTTCTGCGTTGATTTTGTCGTCTAAGTCATCATTTCCATAGCATTCATCATCTTCAGCGGGCGGTTTCTTAATCGATTGATCTATGTCAAAAATTACTTCATCATCCCCTACCCTTAGTGTTATTTTTTATTAAACACGTCAATTATAGCTCGAGCGGTTGCCAAAAATGGTCTTCCTAAAATTATAGGGACTCTAGAGTCTTCGGGCATATCCAAGATAACAAAATCTATGGGAAGGACAAATTTATCAACCTTTATGAGCACATTTTCAATTATTCCTCTTGGGTATTGGATCGATCTATCAGCAAGTTCTAAGCTCATTCTAGTGGCCTTTGGTTCTCCTAAACCTAATTTTTCGTACATCGTATACGGCATCAAGCTTATGCCAGCTCCTAGGTCTGCTAACGCATTATCGATATGAAATTGGCCAATGTAACAAGGAATAGTAAAACTTCCTGGGTCTTTTTCTTTTGATGGAAGCTTGTTTAATAATACGGCTGAGCATCTTTCGTTCATAGTGATCGTACAAGCTTCTTCGAGTCTGGACTTTTTTGTCAGCAACCCTTTCAGAAATTTGGCGTATTTCGGCATTTGAGCTAGGGCTTCGATGAAAGGAAAATTGATGTGGAGTTTCTTCAGGTTTTCTAAGAACTTCCTTAGCTGAGCTTCTTCTTTTTCTTTTCTCAATCTTTGGGGAAAACGGATCGATGGTGTTTGTTCCTCACTGGATGTTTGAATAATAGGCTCGTTGGTTGTCTGAGGTTGATCTTTGTCGAGAACTTCATTTGATTCAACTGGTTTGTCGTGATTTACCACTAGAGGTTCTTCAATATGTACGTTGGTGCTATTAGTTTAAACATCACGAGTCATCGTCTTTCCACCTATAGTAGTTACTCCTTTAATTTCGCAATTTGTCATCGGAGTATTATTGATCACTTTTAACAACTCTTGTACTTTGAACCTGATCTCACTCAATGAATTGTTCCTTTCTTTGAATAAGATCTCGTTGGTTGTTTGGAATTCACAAATGAATGCTCTCATCTCTTCATGTCCTTATTTTCCTTTGTCAATGAATTTGTATAACATTTCTTCCATCGTTAACCTTCTTTTAGGGTAGGTAAAATGATATGGACGAAGTCCGGATGCTGCTCCTGAAAAGTAAGACATGATTCAAAGTAAAGCTATTCTAGAAAAATAAACTTGCAAAGATATTAAAAACTGTTAACCAATACGCCGTATGCAAACATTTGAATACGTCGTATTGCTAAACAGAATGGATACGTTGTATTGGTTAAGAAGGTTGGATACGCCGTATTCAATAGAAGTGGATACGCCGTGTGGAAACTAGAAGGGGGGTTGAATAGTTTTTACCGTTTTAAAATTAAAACTTAGATTGTCGACTTATGTGAATTCAAGAGATATACACAAGTGTATATGATAGCAATGCAATAAATAAATAAACTAACAACAAAATATAAGCAAGTAAAGATAAGAAAGATCAAACCGATGACACAATGATTTATAGTGGTT